>JASANA010003296.1:0-158341 GCA_030248095.1 Ptycholaimellus sp. GST1_10 | reverse complement strand
TCGTTGCGAATCAAGCTGATGGGTACCTGAGTGGGGGTGATGGATTAGTGAGTGATGGAAGGAGAAGAGAGTAGAGAGGAGGACCTCGTAGGACTCCTGAACGAACTTCCAGTCGGGGCGGAAGGCGGATATGTCGGGGACGACGGCGGTGATGAGCTCCTCGCAGCGGTAGTAGGTGTCGGTGGGGACGTCGCCGAACCAGACGGTGACGTTGGGGGTGAAGGAGGAGCCGGAGAGGTCGATGCGGGCCGAGTCCCCGCCCCCGCACAGCTGGACGGAGGAGACGACGGGCACCGGCGTCACCGTCGCCTTCACCGGCCCCAGGGCCTCGTAGAAGCGGTAGTCCGCCTTCTCCGTACTGATTATCGTCCACGAAGCCCCGTCGTTGATCGTCTCCCTGTTTGGCTCTTTCGACGGTGTCCCCTGTAATCAATCCATCCTGCATCCTGGGGTAGGATAGTGAAAAGGTACCTGGTATTGAATGATGCGGTCGTGTGCGAGGCATAGGTACATGCTGGTGGTGTCCTTCATGTAGAAGGCGCACTTGTGGAGCTGAGAGACGGGCTCGTCGGAGTCCAGAATGACGGTCTGCTTGTCGACCTTGCGGATGACGAGGCGGGGGAGGGCCATGCCGGTGACGGAGTCCACCAGCTTCACCGTCATCCCGTAGTGTACGTAGCCGTCCTTCACCGCGAACTCCTCCGACTCCTGCTCCTCCGACTCCTGCTCCAGCAGGTGGATCGTGAAGGCGCCCCACTGCGTCGAGGAGGCGTGGAAGTTCCCGTTCTCCACGTGCAGGTACCGTGTGGACACCGTCTGCGAGCGAAGCCTGCCAATCATTCACCTCCTAGTCTTCTACTCACCCACCAGCCAACACCTCACCGATTGAACAGAGCCACTCTGGAGCCGGACATGATGCAGAGGTACTTGCAGTCCGTGTTCTTCATGCTCTGCTTCTTCTTAGACGGCTTGGAGATGACCTGAAAAGGGCTGAGTCTCGAAAGGAGAAGGGTTGGAAGCGAGAGGAGAGGCAAACCTTGATGCGGTGTGAAGGGAAGGTGCCGAGCTCATGGCCGCAGCCGTAGAGGAACTGTACTTGGAGCTCGAAGTACTTCCGCTTGTCGCTGTCGCTGATGTAGAGGGTCTTGGCGGCGCATTTCGTCTTGTCGTTGGAGAAGTCCAGCTGCTGCTTGTCCTGGTCCGAGTTCCCGATCCCGATGTAGGCCACCAGTTGGCCGGCGGCGGAGTCATCCTCGGAGCGTCCGCCTACTCCTGCTCCTCCTCCTACTCCTCCTCCTACTCCTCCCCGTCCCTCCTCCACCTCCTCCCCCGAACCGCTCCCGCCCGCCTTCGCCGCCGCGTAGAGCTTCTCGATCTCCGCCCTCTTCCGCTTCCAGCCCTCCCCGAATAGGTAGATGCACGGCGGAGGGCAGAAGAACCTGTCCATCAATACTTTCTTCCCTGAGTGAAGGAAAGGGAAAGGAAGGGGAACCGTTTCTCGTTCCCGTAGCTCTTCTGGGCGACTTTGGCATGGAAGATGGTGATGACGCAGTCCTGGCTGTTGCCTTCGCTCAGGTACTTACGCACCATCTCCCGTGTCACCTGCCGCTCCCCTACGCCTGGCAAGAGCAGCAGAGGTGAGGATAGACAGAAGAGGAGAGGCTGAAGAGGAGAGGAGAGGAGAAGAGGCAGAAAAGAAGAGGCACCAAGATTGTGATGTCTGGGCAGGGGGAAGGGGGAGAAGGGACTGCGAAGGGCGGGGTTGGTGCTGGCGGAGGTTGCGGGGCCGGCATAGTCTCTGCTGCTGCTGCCTCCACTGCTTGGATAGCCGAAGGCGGCGTCTGCAATCCTCACTATTCTAATCTTGTCCTCCCTCATCTTCTGTCCTCAACCAAGATCCAGGAAAGCTACTAGGTCCAGCTCTGGCAAGAAGGCCATGGAAGAGAGAGGGGGCAAGAAAGGGAGGGAGGAGGTGTCGCTTCCAACTTTGCCTCCAGTCCAGGCAGAGTGAGTCAGATAGTGCTTTGGCTCTGCTCCGTTTCCCCTGGCCCCGCTAGGTTGGCTGTATTGTGACTGGAGCCTTGCTTTGTGTGCAAATCCCACGGCTTTGTGGGATGAGGGCTTGGGTGGTGAGAAGGAGAATGGGTGGAGGGAGGGAGGGAGGGTAGGGTGGTAGTAGGGAGGAGAGGAGAAGAAGAATACCAGCGTAGACGGCAGCTCCGGAGTGGTAGAGAGTGGACATGAAGGCGGAAGCAGAGGGGTGGTAGGGATTGGGAGAGGGCATGAGGTGGTGTGGGTATGGGTGAGGGTAGTAGGAGGAGGGAGAGGAGTCTGAGGGGTGGTGGTAGGAGGAGACGGCGGCGTAGGCGGCGGGGTAGGCGTAGGCGGCGGCGTCGGCGGGGTCGGCGGGTAGGTAGACGGGGTGGGGAGGGGGCTGAGGCTGAGACTGAGGGAGAGGAGGAGAGGGAAGGAGGGAGGAGGCGTAGGGAAGGGCGGAGTGAGGAGGGGGAATGCAGCTGTCGTCGGGGGCCTCGGGACTCTCCTGGTACTCCATTTGGCGGAGTAGGAGGGAGGAGAAGGAGGAGGGGTGGGTAACGGGTACCGGCGGTGGGGGAAGGGTGAGAGCGCTGCGCCTGGGCTAAGCCCTGGGAAGGGCCCTAGAGGAAAGGCTTTCCGTCCCGCTCCCTCACAGGGTAGGGCAGGGTAGGGCAGGGCAGGGAGGAGGCCGGCGTGGATGGGATGGGAGAGGAGAATGGAAGGAGAGCGGCTGGTGGGAACCTCGGCCGCTCACTCTCACACCACTCCTCCCTCCCTTCACTTCCAGGGCACTACTACCACCAGCCCGCCACGCACTACCACCAGGGGAAGGGCTGGGCCGGCGCCGTCGGGCTCTGATTTCGCAGTGGAGGGAGGCTTGGAGGAGGGAGGGAGGGTTGAAAGAGGGAGGGGAAGGGAAGCAAGGAGCGTAGGGTAGTCGGCGGGTAGTCGAAGGGGCTAGTGAGTGGAGGAGATAAGGAGAAACGGTAGGCGGGGGCGGGGATGCCAGGTGGCGGCGTTCCCGCAACTCCTCCTGCCCGCCCTCTGCGGCTACAATGAGCCTTGGAGGAAGGGGAGGGCGGGGTAGGAGGGGCAAGGGGAGGGGCTGAAGGAGGAAGGAGGAGGCTTGAGGACAGGAGGCTAGCAAGGTTGATGGGGAGGAGGGCGGAGGGGCGTAGAAGAAGGTAGGATGGTGTTGGAGACCTTCGATTAGCTCGACAGTTGGCTGCCGCTCCCACGCTCCAAATGGATTCCGCTTCCAGGCCTATGGAAGACCTCATCTAGCTGCTCCCCCCCTACATCCCCCACACAGCCTGCTTCAACTTAGCATCACATAGCAGCAGCGCTGGGGCAGGGGGGTGGGGTGGATGGGGGAGAGGGGGGCTATAGACGGAGGGTAGAAGGGTAGGAGGAGGGGGGTAGGCGGAGGAGGAGGAAGAGGGTAAGCCCCGTGCCCTTTCATCGTGGCCGCCCACTGCCTTCATTTTGATTTCAATATTTTCTCAAGGCCCTATTGTGGAGGCTAGGAGGGTGTATTGAGAGGTGGGCGGGCGGTTCCCAGAGCTCTCAATCTCGGATGAAGGGGAATTGTGAGAACTTTATGCATATCCAGTCAGACGCCGGCCTACAGTAGCTGAGAGGTTGAGAGGAGCAGGGCTGGGAGGTGGAGAGGACCTTTGCAGTCGGTGGCCGCTGGCGGCGGGGGAAGGCGTTGGCGCTTTTGCTCTGGGGAGAGATCATCGGAGCGGCGGCTGGAGGTGGAGGCGGGAAGCGCGGCGCCGTCCCCCGAGGAGACACTGCTCAACACGCCCGAGCTGCTGCACAAGGCTCGCACATCCCCTGTGAATCTGCAAAGAAGTCCAGCTGAAGTGGTTGAGGAGGGGGAGCAGAGAGGAGGTAAGGGGACCCGTTGAGGGAGACGAATGGATTGGGAGTGGAGAAGGCGGGCGGGGAGAAGTGGTGGAAGGCGGCAGGGTCGGAGGCCATGTGCGGTTGGACAGGGGCGGTGGGTGGAAGGGCGGAGGCGAGGAGGGCTGCCAGCTGAGCTGTCGCCAGACCGCCGCCTCAAAACAGCCTGGGAGTAGAAGAATGCAAGGAGGGGAGGAGGAGGGAAGGATGGGAGGAGGGGATGAGCCGGAGTGGGCGAGGCCAAAGCAAAGAGTGTCATCTGGAACTGTTGACTCCCTGCCCTGCCATGCCTCGGCTTATCAAGCCATGGATCGCGCCTTCGCTCGCTAAGCTACGGCCACAACACCACACACAGAGCATTCCTCTGCTCTCCTTTCTTCCTCTTCCTGCCTTTTTGTCACAGCAAGGGAAGGGAGGGGAAGAAAAGAGAGAGAGAGAGGGGTGGATAAGCAGGAAAAGGAACCGGCAGCGAGGGCGTGTAGAGCAGCGGCGGTGATGGGTGGTTGGTGGCTGGTGGATGGGTTGAGAGGGAAGGTGGCGGTGGCGAGGAGGGAAGGAGGCAGGATTCCGCCCTCCAGACTCAGCGTTGCTCCCTCCGAAGCCGTCTCTCCTCCCACGCTCTCCTGCAGCAGTCCTCTCCTACTCTCCATCTCCGCACCAAATCACTGGCTCTGCTCTCCACTCTCTGCCCTCACTTCCCCTACCTGTTCCAACTACAGGTTTAGCTTACTATTTTAAGTTGGTGACATTAATTAAATGCGAAAGACGTCTTCAACTCCAGCGGCGAGTAGATTGGATAGGCTAAAATGGTACTTGGGTCTATCTTTGCATCATTGCACGCGAGTAAGCCTGGCTCCTTCGACTTCGAGAATAGACTAAACCCATTTCGGGAGCCCAAGCAAAGTTTTACTTTATCAAGAGTCTATGACACCACGCACTCCTTTATGCTTTAAGGTCTCAAAATGAGGAAAACTTGAACTGGTAAATTTGTCTTAAAAATAATCTATTCGAAACATCAGACACTGAGGCTCTGGCACAATACATCTTACAAGTTTGTAGAGTCAAATAAAAGCAAAACTCGGATTTTAACAAACTTGAGAATTGAACGGTTGAGAATAGATTGTTTTATGAAGTAGTATTGGAAAGGACGCGAGAGGTGGAGGGAGGTGGGGAATGGAGGCTTTGTTGGAACCAAAAGGATCCCAAAACGCCCCTCCGCTTCTAAAGAAGGTCCAAGCTTAAGGATAGGAGGGGGTAGGTGGGGTCAGGAGGGGGTGGGGAGGCGGAGCAGCTGTGGACCACATGCTACATCCATCCATCCCTCCCCGCACAGATTGAAGCCCCGCACCAAAGCCCATCCCAGCCTAAGACCAAACATTGGCCCAGCCTCCCGAACTGGATCACATTCCCTCTTTTCCCATTTCCTCACCCTTCCACCTGCTCTCCACACCACTAACACACAAGGCTTCATTAGCTCACGATTAGAGCCTCCAATTCAGTTCAGCCTGATTGCTGTCTAGTCGGAAGCTAGAATAGGAAGCATGGAATGAGCGAGGAGGCATCTTTGAATGCAAGCAAGGTGTTCTTTGTGTGCGCAGGCTAATCCGGCTAAAGCCTGCTGCTATGTCTCTGAGCTGGCCAGCCTAAGCTCTGCATTGCTCTCAGTCCCAGCTGCTCCTCTCCTTCTCCACAGTTCACACCGTGGCCTGGTCTTCAATGCCGGTGAAAGGGCAGAAAATGATAGGATTGGGAGAGGTAGGTGAGGGTGGGAGAGTGAGAGTGTGTGGGAGCGTGATCATAAAAGCGCAGTCGTAAAGGCGGGCCAAGCCCAAAAGACGCTTCCCCGACCTTCATCAATCACTACCTCTCCCACGCTCACACACTCAAATACCAACCATCCTAACCTATTTCTGCCTAACCATTTCCTCTGCTCATATCAAGCAAATCAGACTTAATTAAGCAATCTATGCGCCTTAGGGATGTGCACGGTATGGAGGACAAATGCAAACCAATGAAACAGCAGCTGCGGCCGAGTTAGGCTGGGAAGGCAGCTCTCTAAAAAGCCACAACAAAGTTTCAACCTGCTCTTCTTTCATTGGCGTAAGAGACTATGATTATCTCAGTCTTAATTATAAAATTATTTAATCATCACTTCGGCTATTACCTTTAAGAACTAAACTAGACTTTAAGGACTACTTTAAGGACTAATTGACTAGAGCGTGAAGAATAAAAGTTTGAAGGAGCAGAATTTATGAAGGTGCAAGGTATCAACCAAAGGTAGGAATTTATCAACATGAGAAAATCTAGAAATTACTAATGATAAACTTAAATAATTGAAAGGAAGCTGAATGAAGCTGGATTAAAATTGCTTAAATACGCCAAACCACTTAGGAACCGGTCAGAATGCAGAAATGGCTAAAAGTTAAAAGTTAGATGTTAGCTAAAAGCTTATGATGACTTTCCAAAACTTAACAAAGCTTGCAAACATCGGATTGTGCAAAAATTTGAAATTTCGAACGTTCAATATGTAAATCTCGATATATTTTACGGCTTAATTGAAAATCTAGAGATTGCGTTAATTCTAAAAGGAATTCAACCTAGCTCTATAAAAAATCATTGAAACGTTTTAAATATTTTGTATAATCAATATGACAAACCTTGAACAGTATCTTTTTATGATGATCATTCGTTGTTTAGTTTGTTAAAAATATATTCACCTGCAAGCATGAAAAATTACTAACTACAAATTCACGACATTTTGCCTATGAATCATTCAAAATTCAGATAATTCTAAAAGCTTACGCCTTGCGCCATTCAGTGGTGATTGGCGAAATTGAGCCCAGTTAGGAATGGGTTTTAGTTGAGTGTGGAATGTGATAGGCGTATGGAAGAAGGCAAAGACAGAGGGCAAATCCCAGTGTGGAGGAAGTGGGGCTGGAGTAATGGTCGGCAGTCGGTCATGGGACTGGGGGGTGGGGCGGTGGAGGAAAGGCTGTTGAGGCTGGGGGAGGGGAGGGGTTGAGGCTGGGGGGAGGTTGAGGAGGGGGAGGGGAGCTGGAGGGAGGGAGGGAGCCTTAGCTGCCCGCTTGACGTCAAAGCATGCCCCTAGACTCTTTTCTATTTCCAACGCACCGCACTTCCTTTCCCCTCCGCCTCCTACTGCTTCTCATCCCTTCCCGCCACTACTCTGTCTCGCACTTCTTCCTCATCTCATCCCCCCTCCTACTCCCATTCCCTCAGAGTTACTCGCATCGCTATGACAACACGCGCGTCATTGCACATCTCCTTTTATCTCACTCATCATGACGCCATGGCTATCGGATCGGAGAGGAAGTGCAGACGGCATTACCTGGTCCTGGATTTCCACCTTGAGGTCCTTCATGGAGACAGACGGAGAGGTTGGAATCGGAGTGAAGGGTGGAAGCAGGAGGGAGAAGTGTGGGAGTGGCGGCGTAGGCGGTGGAGGAGGGAGTGGGCTGGTGGGTGGGAATGGAGGTGGGAGGGCGGTGGTGGGAGCGGCGGAGGTGGAAGGGAGTAGTGGGGTTGGCCTCTCTCCCTCGGCTCCTGCCTGGGAGTCGGCAGAGGCTTATCGCCCTTTCGCTCTCACACTCCCCTTCTTCTCCTCCTTCCTCTCCTCCCCTCCGTCTCCCCTCCGCCCTCCTCAAACTACCCCAGCCACACACTCGGATTAGCATACACCCACCGACGCCAAATAACCTCCCGCTGCCTCAATCTCTCACCCACTGCCTCAAACACCCCCTACCCCAAACACCCCCTACCCCTACCCCTCCCCACCCTACCACCCCCCTCACACAGTGCAACTGGACCCAGTGGGAAGGTGCAACCGCCAATGAGCGGACGAGGTCACGCTTCCCAGGAGAGCTCACACACTCCCTCCACTCCCACACTCCCTACACCCCTCACTCCCCTCCCTACCCACCACCTCCTACACCCTTCCCCCACACCCCTCCCCCTGCACCTCACCACTTTTTCCCATGCCTTCTTCACTCTGTTTGCCTCTTTGTCACGCCCCGTACCCACTCCCCCATTCCCCACAGTCCGCTGACCCCGCTGCATATCGGCGCTGGAGTGCCCCTGGGAAACTCTGCTGCTCACCAACTCAGCCAGGCAATGCCAATTGCCAAGGTTCCTGGCAGCGGAAAAAAGAGGCCCTTTCAGGTCGCTCTTCCAGCATTCAGCCCTCCCTTCAGTTTCCCATGTCCTGAGGATGCTACTGCTTCTTTGCCATGTAGCCACTGCCACTCCTTTGCCCCAGCAGTAGCCTTTTCTCAGCTCCTTTCTTCAAGCACGGCCTTGGAGCAGCCGCCTCCCTCAAGGCGGCCACATCAAAGACTCCTCTCCTTTCCCACAGGCTCCCTTCTCACACCTCTTCCCCATCATTTCTTTTACCCCGCCCTACCCTCCTCCCTTCGATTTACTGCTACACACGAATTGGGTATAGGAAGTGAATGACAGAAGCTAAGTTGGCAGAAAATGTGCAAGTGAGTGGGGGGACGGGGGTCTGGGGAAGGGAAGGGGGAATGTGTGTGAGTCGTGGGAGCGACGGGAGTTTTCCCACGCGCGCGGTGGGGGAGGGAGGGGAATGGAAGGGCTGAAAGGACGCTGTGCCAGTACGTAGCCTCTTTCGCACACACACACCCACCCACACACACCTACACTCCAACCCTATCATAACACCAGTCTCAACTTAACTTACCCCTGCCTGCTCTGCTCCCTCCTTGGCCCTCTTCACCTTCCTATCCTATACTATTCACTCATCCACACCTCACTACATTCTATATCCGAACCCACACACATTCTGCTACCAATGATTCGCAGTGAATGGCAAAGGGACAATTAGCTAGAAGAAAAAGGGCGAATGACATGGCTAATAAAAGCATTCGTTCAAAAATGGGAGATGGCGTGTAGTTGTCAGCTGATGATGAAGATCACGCAAAATTTATGCTTTTCTACTCCAGCTCTCCCAGCGTAAAAAGCACAATTGAAAGGCCAGCAGAAAGCAGCCTGAACTTTAGTTTAAACTAGCGATTGTCAAATTGCCTGCATGAAAGATGTGAGAGAGCAAAATGTAAGGTTTACCTGGAAATGTATGAGGAGTGTGGATGCGGCGGGTGGGTATCTGGGAGGAGTGTTGAGGCAGGGAGGGTGTGAAAAGAGGAGCGAGACTCCCTTGCCCTCTCTCCCTCAGCCCTTCCTTTGTCCGCTCATTCACACACTACCCGCCCCGCCTCCTACACTGCACACCTACACACACCCTTACACCGCCCACCAACGCCCAGCACTCCCCTGTGTGTCCACCAACATCAGTACGGTACGCTTCACTCCTTCAGTGCCTTCCCCCTCTCCTCTCCCTCCCAGTCTTCCCTCAGCTTTCGCTCCCCGCTAGCGTCACCATCCTTCTCTGACGCACATCCAGAGGCCACTCTTTCCGCTCTTCTGTCCCTTCTGTCATTTCCCGGGACTCGCGGATTGCTGCGGGTGCAGCCAGCCTCCTTTTCGCCTCACCCCTCCATCCTTCCTGCCTCACCCACCATCCTTCCTTTTCCCTTTCCGCTCATGACGTCAGCAGCAGTCGCCGCTATTCCGTCCTATTCCCGAAGATGCTGTTGAACCATGGATGTGTATTATATAGAACAATGGTGGCTCTCTTTTCTCTTCAACGATTGCGGCCCAAAGAAGAAGAAGCACCCGGGGAAATCCAAGGTGAAAAGGTGAAGAAGAGAATGCAGCCGAAACACCGTCCCGCATGATCACAAATGACGCAGAGAGAAAGAGAGGCCATTGAGCAAGGCCGATGCTGTAGAAGCAGAGTGGTGCAGAGTAAGTGTTCAGCGCGGAGAGGTTCGTGGGGCGTTGGGGAGGTTGGTGGCGGCGTGGGGCGAGATGGGAGGGCTGTTGGTGGGTGCGGGTGAAGGAGTGCGGGGGTTCTCCCGGATGGGCGACAGTTTGGGGGCGGAGGCGGCGGCGGACCCGAAGGCGCGCCAGACGAGTCCCTTGGTGATGAGGTCGCCGAAGCCCTGCTGGTGGGCGAAAGCGTAGCCGGAGCGGATGGAGGCGCGGCGTCGGCGGGCGGAGGCGCGACTGAAGGGGCGGAGGGGAAGCTCGGAGACGCCCTTCTGGAGGCGGCGGAGGTTCTGGCGGACGCGGAGGCGGTCGGAGAGGGTTGGGTGGGTGTCGAACCAGAAGAAGCGGACGGCGATGACGGGGAGGAGGAGGAGGACGGTGGTGAGGAGGATGCAGAGCCAGTAGTGCGGGGTGGCCATCGCCCGGAAGGCCACGCCGTAGGAGGCGGAGTAGGCCAGGGAGTAGGGCAGGGCTTCGTAGTAGACGATGGCGATGAAGTAGAACACGAAGATGCTGCCCCAGATCACCACGTGGTTGAAGACTGTCCAGTAAGCTGTGTCCAAGGCTATCTGCACCTCTTCTTACTCACTTCTTTCCTTCCATCTCTTCGGACTGACCTGGGCAGTGACGACAATGACTAGAGAGGAGAAAACGGTGAAGGCCAATGTATCGTAGTCCCCTACGTCTTGCCCGTTTGGTGCTCAAATTGTTTCTCATCAGGGTTAAGAAGAGTGTAGCGGAGAGGAGAGAAGTAGAAATACCAATATTATCAAAGAGGGTGCCGAATGGGACGAAGAAGAGAACGAGAGAAGAGACAATGCCGTGTAAGACGGAGTAAACGAAGATCCGCATGTTGAAGTAGAGATTGAACTGGCCAGGAATGTAGAGCTTCGGAAACCTGAACCAGGTAAAGTGAGTTGGAAGTGGAATTAGAGGATTGGGAGGAGATGGAGAGAACGATAATGAGTATCGCTCATTGACGTCCTGGTCAAAGACGCCGAGAGCGAGGACAGGCATGGAGGTGAAGAAGAGGTTGTAGCATGCTATGAAGGCGGGGTCGAAGACCGTCTTACAATTCACGCATCATTAGGGCAGGTTAAATAGTAGGGCGATGGAAGAGGTAACCTGGGCAGAATAGCCGCAGAAGAAGGCATACCAGAAGTGGGCCAGTGTGAAGGCAAAGTTCTTGTAGAAGAAGTACTTGAGGAATTTGCTCATGCGCAGATAGGACCAGCGCCCGTGCACCTGAACCAGCCTTCGTCCACAGGAGTGGGGGAGAATGGGAGGTTTACGAGAAGGAGGCGCTCCAGGAAGCGGAACTGAGCGATGGAGAAGTCGGAGGCTAGGACGGCCTGCATGCCCTCCTGACCGGAGATGCCGACGCCGATGTGCGCCGTCTTGATCATCGACACATCGTTGGCCCCGTCACCGATGCTCAGGGTCACCGCCTTCTTGTTTCGCTTCACTAGATCCACCACCATCGCCTACAGACTCCATCTTCATTTTCTCGCCCTCCTCTCCCTGCCCCTGGTCACCTTCTGAAGTGGGGTGACTCGGCAGCAGATGACGGACTTACACTGGCAGCCGATTTCCAGTAGGAGGTGCTCCATGCTCGGCTCCAGAGCGTGGCTGAGGCTGTGCCCGTTGATCACCAGCGCGAAACCGCCCTCCTCATCCTCCACACTCCGGTTCGTCGTCCCCTCCATCCCGCTGCTGCTCAGCATACCGCCCTCAAACATACCGACCCTATTAGCTCGAAGCTGAAAGAAAGAATATGCTCCTGTTGGTAGGGACTAGAGTCTAGGATGCTCCTGGGGCTACACTGAGTGGGCGGGCAGAGGAGATAGGCTAGGAGGGCAGGAAAGGAAAGGAGCGGAGGCGGATGGTGGAGTTAGTCGCGGAATGGCCCACCACCACTAACCCCACCACAGCCTCCACCACTCCTCCCCCGTCGCACTTCCCCCCTACCCTCTGTCCCCGCCTGCTCCCACACGTAGCCATTGAGGTGCTCACACCGCGCGGCAAGGGCAAACGCAGGCGCTTAGAGCCGAGCAGCATGCCAACAGTCCCTCCTGCCCTCTCTTCTCCTCCCCTTTCCCCAGCCTTCAAAGCTGGCGAGAAGGGAGGAGAAGAGGGGGATGCGGAGTTGGTTGGATGTGAGCTTTCAGATACAAAGGGAGTGCTGGGGCGAGCAGCTTACGCTTCTTTTCCGTAGACAAAGTCTGCTCCCTTCATGCGCCTCTTCCTAAAGGCGCCAAGGCACAGCTGCCCTGCCCTCAGTGCGAGGTTGGGGAGGCGGTGAGATGAAAGGCTCACGTGGCTGTTGGCCTCCAGGGGGTAGGCAGTGTCCTGGACGCGGAGTTGGGTGGGGGCAGAGGAGCTCTCCGCTCTCCGCGCCGCCGCGTCCATCTGCCGCTTGATGTCCTGTCCATGGGCAGAAGTTTTGAAGCGCAGCTTATATGGAGAAAAGGAGGGGAATGATGGTACCTGAAGCTGAGCCTGAACACCGGCGGCGTCGTGAGCGTCGACGACGAATACTTCGGCCATGTCCTCGGTGAGGAGCTGGCAGGAGTAGCCGATGTTGATGGCGGTCTCCTGCTTGTCGCCGGTGAGGACCCATATTTTGATGTTGGCGGCGGCGAGGTTGGCGATGCAGCGGGGGACGCCGTCCTGGAGCTTGTCCTCGATCGCCGTCGCTCCGATCAGCCGCATGTTCGTCTCGATCTCCTCATACACCGCGTCCAGCCGCTCCTGCCTAAACAGTCCCCTGTCTTCCTCAAGCTGCAGATGAAGGGGAGGGGCAGAAACCGATCCGTGAGTGCCACAGCGGCCTCCTTCTGCTTCTTCACCCAGCTGGCGTAGAATGCCTCATCGATGTTCTTGTAGGCGCAGCACAGCGTTCGCAGCCCTTCGCCTAGTGACCGCCTCTTCTTTGCGCCTAAACTGGAGAGAAGAAAGGGGAAAGTAGGTTAACCGGCGAATTTATCCAGGTGCTGCTGGCAGATGTCTTTCACATCCGCATCGGCCGGTCCCACGCGCTCTAGAATCATCGTATCCGCACCCTGGAATTATTCCCTTTCTATTTGATTATTTCTTTTTGTCAAGAAAAAGCAGTAATAGAACCTTGCACAAGAGAATGATGCGTTTGGAAGGATCTCGAATGAGGACGGACATGCGCTTGCGGACATTGTTGAAGTCTAGGATGGCCAGGAGCTCATGCGTTTCTTCCTTCCCTGCAGCCAACTCTGCTCAACTCGTTTTATGCCCTTTCTCAATGCCCCCACCGTTCACTTCGATGGTGATGGACTTTGGTGTGCGACTTTTGAAGACGTAGCCAAAGTTGCGAGCTGCTATCGTCAACGCTTCTTCATCTGGCGACTGAGCCTGCAATGGCATGTGATGTGAGAAATGAGCTGACATGTGATGTGAGATATGAGCTGAGAACCTGATACTCTAATTTCCCGTCCTTCTTCTGCTCCGGCATGACAGTGTGACAGAGTGCCAATAGGCGCCAGAACAAGCTCACCTGTCCAACAACACCTTTACCCTCCAATCTACAAGGATCAAAGCTTTTACCTCCTCCACGCCCCTTCGCGAATCTTCCACCAGGCTTTGGTCGTACCACGCGAACTTAGGCGTCGCCCATCTGTTCTTGGAGAAATCTGCTTTCTTTGTTTTCTGCCAACAATTTGCATTTTTGAAAGCAAACTTGTAGGAGGTTTGGAACCTCGTTGATCTCAATGGGAGTGCCTTGTGCATCGACAACATCGCCGTAGAGTTTGCCACCAATGGAGCATTTGTTGAAGGCCATGATATTTTGGGTTAGAGTCCCCGTCTTATCCGAGAACACGTACTGGATCTGCCCCAGCTCCTTCAAGCCCAAATCTTCTTATACTCTCTGCTTCAAGATAGAATTTTGCAATGATGGATGAGTCAGATTTAATTCCCTTCTATGTTATGGACAAGCTAAAATGTTGCAAAACAATGATTTGAACAAAAAATAGAATACTCAAAGAAAGAATATGTTACAAATTGGATAGAAGCAAATGAAATGGCTACCAACCTCATTGAGCGTAGTGGTTCTGGCCTTAGCAGGAGTATCGTTGGGGGCGTAGTACATTTCCTTGTCCCAGTTGATGAAGATGGAGTGGCAGAGGCGGATGATTTCCACTGAGACATAGAGACTGATGGGTACAACAGTGTTGAGCAGGATGATGTAGGAGAAGAAGATGAGGAAGGAGATGAAGGCTATGGCCGCCGGTTTCCCGCCACCTTTCAGAGGCTGCTCTGTGATGGAGTCCCAGGGAAGATAGGCCTCAACCAGCACTCTCTCAAAGGACTCCGCGTGAAAAGGGGGGTGTAACCTGGAAGTTGTAGCCAGTGGTCCATTCCCAGATGCCGCAGAGGATGGTGCAGATGAGGCACATGGAGATGAGAAAGATGACGATGCCGATGATGAGAACGTTGAGGAAGCGATCCAGAGACGTACGCTTGAACTTCGACTTCCCACTGTTCATCATCAGCTTCGTGTCCTTTCCCGCAAATACAACCACTCCGTAACACCTGACAATGAAGAGGAGATGCTGGGAGAAGTGGAGAGGTGTGCAAAGAAGAAGGAGACCATTTAGTGTTGCGGAGAACGCATCCTCTGAGGAGTATTTTATCGTTGTCGATGGGGAACTCCTCGCCGTGCCATTGGAGCTTGCCCTCGAACGAGTTGAGGCGGTTGTTGGGCGCTTCGCAGGTCAGCACCCCGTCGAAGTTGCCCACCCCCGCCTCGTCCAGCACGTCCACCTCCTCCAGCGCCTGCCGCGGTTTCAGGTTCGTCTCAAACAATACGCTTTTCTTCCCCCCTCAGGATGAGGAGAAACAGGAGAACCTCTCCATCCAACTCTGCGGTCTCGATGAAGCAGAGCCCGTGCGGTTCTGAGGTGGCCAGTAGCAAAAGGTCCGCCGCCACGAAATTGTCGTTCTCCATCTTTATTATGTCCCCCACCTCAAACATTGCACATTGCTCCAGAAAATGATAGATTGGATGGGATGGAGTGTGTGACCTTGACGTTGTGCCACTTCTCCTCCACCAGCTGACCCTCGCGTACGACGAGGGACTTGCGGTTGTTGACGGTGTTGTCGCTCCGGTGCCTCTGCTGCAATTCCACCTCTCGCTCAACCACTCCCTCCACTACCTTTCCAGTCGGAGACTATCCGGCCAACCCTGCTCTCCTACACTGACGGTTTGGAACAGGGCATGCAAGAGCATTGGAAGAAGAGGACTGGTGGAAGGAAAAGGAGGGGGAGAGAGGGGACAAAGTCAGCGAGTATCTCGGCGAGTGCAGAGACGGTGAGGACGGTGATGAGCGGACTGGCCGTTGTCCAGGCCGGCATGGCGTCGATCCCTGGAAGCAGCTGCAACCTACTCCCTACTTACACCCTCAAACACTAACAACCACTACACACTACTCAGCAGCAGGGGAGCAGGCAACAGCAAGCGCCGGAGAATGAAGTGCAGCCTGTCAAGATTGGAATGAAGTAGAACAAGGCTCAATCAACAGTGCTCAACTGAGTGGGGCGGGGGATGGGGAGGTTTTGGGGAATTGAATGATTGTGAAATGAAAAGGGAGGCAGGACAATGTCGTCGTAGGCATTCTTGATGCCAACGGCGGAGAGGACTATGACCAGCGGCAAGATCGTCGTCCACGCTGACAACGGTGATATCCAGGGCATGGACTGCAATCACACACTCTACACCAATCATCATTCATCCTCTCTATCCCTTTCCCGACATCAAGTCAGCGCCAGCATTAGTTTAACGGGTGATGCAGCAAGATAGGCAGGAAATGGGAGCATAATTGGGAGTGAGTACTGGCGCGCCACATTGCGAGGTATGCTGGCTGGCATAGAAGGATAAAAAGTAGGGAGAGACAAAGTCGTCGTAGGCATCCTTGAGAGCGCTGGTGGCGAGGACGAAGACGAGCGGGAGCGCCGTGGTGAGCGGGTTCAGCGATGAGATGGCCGGGATCAGCTGCAACACCCTTCTTACTCTTCTCTCTGCCCTCACCTCCCCTTCTCTCCCCGTCACCACCCGTCACCGCCCTCAACCCCGCCACCGCCTCCAACCACACCTTCCACATGCGCGCTGAGGCAAAGGATGGAGCGGGGGTTAATAGGAAAGAACAGAGGTGTGAGGAGGAGCCATGAGAAGAAACTGGGCAGGGCTGGCCGGATGGGGAAGAAAGGAGGGGAGAACGAACGATGTCATCGATGGCGTCCTTGATGGCGGTGATGATGAGGACGGCGAAGAGGGGGAGGATGGTGGTGGTGGGGGTGAGCGAGGAGATCTCCGGGATCAGCTGCAATGCCCACATTTAGCCCTCCCCCCAAAGAAGCCCTAGAATGGCTCCCAATTAGTCCGCAAGCCTGATGAGCCCCTCCTGCTGAATGAAGGAAGATGAAGGATGGAAGCAGTGCTGCTATGGAGTGAAAGAAATGTAGTGAAAGAAAGGGAGAAGGAGCGGGTTAGCAACCGAGCTGTAGCCAGATGGAGGGGGGCTGAAACCTGAAGTATCATGAGGACGAGGAAGTAGAAGTTGGCAAGGCGCTGGAACTGCTCGAAGAGATTCTTTGGCACGAATGTGATGGGGTTGTATTTGCTGGTTTTGATATGATTACCCTCAAGGTTGGGGTGAGGTTGGAAGTGAAGTGCGAGGTTTGTAAGGTGAAAAGAGTGAACGGCATAGTGGAACTGGTCGTTGAAGGCTCGGTCGTTGGCCTTCACCTTGCGCTCGGTCTCCGGCTGCTTCGGGGCCTGGGAGCCGGGGAAGGCGCCTTTCTTCGAGCTGCCCCCGCCCATCGCGCTTCTCCTTACGCCATCCTTCTCTCACCTATTCCTTCCTATCCCCCTTCCTTTCTTCTAGCCTTCAATTCCGCAGCACAATCAGCCTTGTCGCCTTGGACACGGCGCGCCAAATCAGCCCCGCCCCGACAGAAGAGCCATTTACCCCTCCCTCCCTCTCTCAGCCCTGCCCTCCCTCTCTCAGCAAAGCCCCACCTGCAAACGCCCCGACAAAAGTCGGAGCCATGAAAGGTGGGGGAGAATAAATGAGTGCAGTTTTTGCAAGCAGACCCGGCATTGCTCATTTCTAAGGCCAAATCGGTGTGTGTGGTGGGAATGGAAAGAGTGGATGGCAAACAGGAGGACGGATGCAGAAAATGGGCAAGGCGCGGAGCTGCGAGGACAGGGCGCGGAAACCGGAGCTTCACAAAACAAAAGACCCACTGCTTTCAGACTTTTTCTCCTCTCCTACTTCATCACAGCTCTCTCATCATTCCTACCCCGTCCCAATTCATCAGAACAATCAATTAAGCGGAAAGAAATAAGCAAGAACAAAAGCAATTCCAATTGTTGACCATTGGGTGAACGCTTTGTCCATGGTGATAAGTTAGTTTGAGGGAATAGAGATCAAATGATGCGGAAAGGAAGCATTGGGCATAAAAAGGGGCGGCAAAAAAGAGGAATACCGAAGCACAGAGGAGGCTTCGTTGCCCTTGACGACCAGTCTTCCTCACATAGTCCCTTCTATTTCTCAGAATGCCAGCCTAGCACTTCTCCTCTTCCCTCTCCCATTCCCACTCTGCAGCAAAAAAGGCAGGACCAGTAGCCGGGAGTCAAGCTAGCAGGAGATGGGAGAGAAAAAAGGGATGCAAATGAAGGGTGCATAATCAGCAGAGCGATGCGCCTAGTGTGGCATGAAAATCCAGTTCCTTTTCTGAGCGCAGTTTGTGAGTCGGAGCTAGGCAATGCCACATAACCTCTCCAGGGATTCACCCTACGCAAGCACACATACCGCACCAAAATCCCGGCACCAGCCTATTCACACCTACCACTTCACCTCTCCCATTCAATGCATCTTTACTATGCTAATCTAAAACTCCCCAATTCCTCTTTGCGACTTCCACTGCTGATGGAATCTATGTATGCCCCATGAAGTATTTCGCTTGGAGGCAGAGGGCAAAAAATACTCAGCACAAAACGCTATTGATGTTTAAATTTTTCCAAATTTTAGTCATCGTGATCTTATATACTAAGTGCTGCTTATGATCACTAAGAATGGCCTAGGAAAAGACGTATGGAGCAGTAAAAAAGAGTTGGAAGCGGATAAGGAAGATGTGAGGGAGTGGAAAGCAGAAAAGCAGGTGGGTGTGGCAGGGTAGATGCGTTGCGGGGCCAAGGCAGTGTGTGAATCAGGCGCGGGCGAGGCTGGAAGGGAGTGCGGAGTTGAAGGGGGTGTGGGCTGGAAAATTGGGGCCAGAGTGCTGGTGGTGGAGAGGGAGAGTGGGCAGGGTAGGTAGGTATACACCTACCCGACCACCCCTCCACAACCAGCCCCTGCACAGCGATGGAGCATGCCGTCGCCCCGGTGCTGAGCTGAGCATGACGCAAGCTGAAGGAGGGTGAATTCCTTGGAGCTAGGATGCTGAGCAGGAGACTGCAGCCGATAGCCTCCTGCTCCTCCAGCCTGCTCGCCTCTGTCCGATTCACCCGCCATCCACCCGCCTCCGCCCGCCGCATTGAGCCTCTACAGTTCCCCTTCTCCTCAGAAGGCTGTTGGAAGAAAGCGGTGGGCGGGTGCAGATGGCGCTGGCGAGGCTCGGAAAGGAAGTCGATGGAGGATGTGGTAGAGCCGCTACGGGTGGAGATCCAGCGCAAGGAGGGCGTGGACAACATCGGTGCTGAGTTGGCCGGCCACATCAAGAAGGCGGACATGGCCAAGACCCTCCTTTCCTTTCCCAGGTGCCCCTCTAGACCCTCCCAGCCTTCGCTTGCAGCAAAAGCGGTGAGTTGGGAGGCGACCGGGCATTCGGAAGGCGGCGGCAGAGCAGGGCCTCACAGACAAGCTCTTCCACAAGGCCTTCGTGGACTTCCGAGCCTTCTGTCTGGAGTCGGAGCCGCTGCCCACCGAGCTTCACGTCAAGATTTCCGACGTCCTCCATGAACGGGCCAGCGTGGACGACCTATTCCCTTTCTTCCTCGAGCATGCACGACGGTTCCCTATCTGCTTACTCCAATAGGTGAGGCAATGAAATGTGCTTGGAGGGTATTTCCACATTTGGAGTGCATGGATGACCTGCGGAAGATCTCAGATCTCACGGCGCCGCACAATTGGTACCCAGAGGCCCGCGCCCTGCAGCGACGCATCATCTTCCACGCCGGCCCCACCAACTCCGGCAAGACCCACAGCGCTCTGCAACGCTTCAACGCTGCCCAGTCCGGCGTCTACTGCGGTCCTCTCAAGCTGCTGGCTTCTGAAGTTACTCGTCTTCTTTATCACAAATCTTTTTGGTTATTCTATTTCTCCTTTGACCTGCTTCTAGTGAACTTGTGAAGAAATTGAATGAACATTCATTTCCAGGTGTACCACAAAACATTGTCGATGGGTGTCCTGTGCGACATGACGACGGGGGACGACCGTAAATACGCGAAGAGCAAGGAGGAGCCCGCCGACCACCTCGCCTGCACCGTGGAAATGCTGGACACTACCAGACCCTTCGAAGTCCTGCTTCACATCCTCCTGCTCCTACCATGAATAATATCAATAATCCTGCCAGGTAGCAGTAATCGACGAGATCCAAATGGTGCGCGACGTGCAGCGAGGCTGGGCCTGGACCCGTGCTCTGCTGGGCGTCTGTGCGGAGGAGGTGCACCTCTGCGGGGAGCCGGCCGCCCTGGAGCTGATCCGGGAGATCCTGCTGCCGGTGGGGGAGGAGGTTGAGGTGGAGAGCTACCAGCGCATCTCGCCTCTTCGCCTCCAGGACGAGGCCGTGGAGAACTTCGCCAACGTTCGCCCCGGCGACTGCATCGTATGCTTCAACAAACGCGACATCTACAACGTCAGCCGCAAGCTGGAGAACCAGGGCCTTCAGGTGGCCGTCGTCTACGGATCTCTTCCACCCGCCACCAAACTTGCTCAGGTCTCTCCATCCACCCCCATCCACCCCAGCCCTCCCTACCAACTCTCCTAGTTTATTTTCAGGCTCGCCGCTTCAACGACCCGGATGACCCGTGCAAGGTGATGGTGGCCACGGACGCCATCGGGATGGGGCTGAACCTGCACATCGGGCGCATCATCTTCTACTCCCTCACCAAACCCCGCATCACCATCGGGGAGGAGGGCACGGAGAAGCACATGGAGGCCATCACCGCCGCCGAGGCCAAGCAGATCGGCGGGCGCGCCGGCCGCTTCGGCACCGCCTTCTCCCAGGGCGCCGTGACCACCTTCATGCCCGAGGACCTGCGCCTCCTGCACTCCATCTGGAACCAGGAGGTGGCCGAGATCGAGAACGCCGGCATCCGACCCACCCTGGACCAGATCGAACTCTTCGCCTTCCACCTACCCCAGGCCTCCCTCTCCAACCTCATCCGCATCTTCACCACCCTCGTCAGCCTCAACGACTCCGCCTACTTCCTCTGCGACATGGAGGAGACCCTCTTCCTCGCCAACATGATTGAGCACGTGAAGCCGCTGGCCCTCCGCGACCGCTACACCTTCTGTCTGGCGCCCATCAATCGGAAGATGACCCGCGTCTGCTCCTTCTTCCTCAAGTTCGCCCGCCGCTTCTCCCGCGGCGAGCCCATCACCGCCTCCTATCTCCTCACAGAGATCGCCTGGCCCCCCAGCCCACCGCAACGCCTCCAGGACCTCTCCGAGCTGGAGGCCCTCTTCGACATCCTGGAGACCTACCTCTGGTTCTCCTACCGCTTCCCCCTCGCCTTCCCCGACCCTGGCCAGATCCGCGGTGTCCAGGAGGAGCTGGACGAGATCATCGACAACAGCGTCCGCAGCATCGTCGCCCTCATGAAGGCCTCCGACACCTCCCTCACCTCCCCCTCCGCCCGCTTCTCTCGCTCCTCCCGCGGCGGCCGCCGGCCCATGCAGCAGCGTCTGGATGTGGTCGCTGAACTGGCCTCCTTCGAGGACGTGAAGCTGGAGCTGGAGTCGGAGTTCCAGCGGGACGAGACCGCCCTCGTCCTCCAGCTCGTCTCCGAGACCTTGCGTCTGCAGCAGGGCAATACCCAGCCCGATGCACGGGAGACGGCCCACTTCATGGAGAGCCTCGCCCAGGAGCTGGAGGGGAGGAGCGCCGTGGAGCGGCGGAAGGCCAAGTTGCCCGTCACCAGCACCCTCCGCTCCGCCGTCAACAACGGCTGGCTGCCGCCGTCAGAGCTGGCCCAGTTGGACGCTGCCTATCGGAAGCAGCTCCGCGTCCTCCACTGCCAGCTACAGCTCGCCCTCAAGCTCGCGCGCAAGAAACTTCCCGATTGATCCTTGCCTTTTCTTTCCCTGCCTCTCATGTAAAGCTCTCTTCTATCAGTTGTTGTTGGGATGGGGGAAATTCTGCTTGGCATTGTAACACCGCCGACATCATATTTTAGCTCAATTAGCGCACTAGCAATTGGAAATACTGTTGGGCAACATAAAATCTTCAAAAGTTCAATGTGAGACGGGAAATATGGAGCACGACACAGCAATGAAGCAAGTAAGAAGGGAAAATTCGAAAGCGCGGGGGGCTGGGGTCCCGGAGTGGGGCGGGCGGGTAGGCGTTTTTCCCTCACGAGTCAAGTTGCGCCGACGCTGTCTGCTTCTAGATCATTCTCTCCATCCTCACTCTCTCCTCAAACACCTCACTCCCACCCATCGCAAGCCCCCTCCACTAGCACCTCTGTCACCTCAAATACTTATATTCCCGAGGGAAGTGGGGTAATATTGCACAAGGGGTTTAATATTGCAATGTCATTTTTCCGTCTTGAACCGCTAATCGGCATTGGTTGCGTTTGAAAGGAGACAGATAGGTTTTTGGCTGGCATTTCAAAAGATTCAATTACTTTCTAAAGCTTGCGCTAGTGAGGAAGCGAAATAACGTAACCTAAATATTAGCGACAAAGTTGAGCACTGAGTCTTCATTTGGAATGTGGAAACTAGGACGTACAATAGGATTTGACGCGGTTTAGTATTCGCGCGCAAAGATTCCTCTGACCTTACCCCAGCTCGATGCTTCCTCAGTACGTTTGGGAACCAAAAGCGATGTCCCCAAAGTCCCCAAAGTCCAAATAATTTTCTAAATTTCATAATAGCTTAGCTTAGTTCATAATTCCTGTATGAGTTCCTTTCGGAATAATGTTCTAAAGACTCAACCCTTCACATAAACTTATGTGACGTAATATTGCGGCGCGTCGAATGGTGATGCGTGCCTGTCATGAAAAGATTCAATGGTTGTGTTGCGATTGCAGGAAAAGAAAAGTATACAAGTCCTGAGTAAGTGAACCAGAAGCGAGGGAGATTGGGGAGAAAAAGCTGCGTTCGTATGTCCGAGCCACCTACCAAGAAAAGCAAGTCGGAGAGCAACGGCACGGTTCAATTTCTTTTCCTCTTTTCCTAGCTCCTCTCCTCTTCTCCTCCACAGTTCCTTTAGTTCCTTTCCTTTATTCGACAGCTTTGCGACGTCAGTCTAGTTTTGCTTCCTCTTTTGCGTTTGAACATTTGGGATGACAAAACAGTCATACTCATTGTCCCTCTGTTTGCACCTGATTGTTGTTGATATATTGGTACTAGATTTAAGCAGTGGCAAAATGATGAACGTTTTTTGGGGGCTATTCTAAAAAGAAGGGGTAGGATGGTGAGGGGTCTGGGGGCTGGCGGGAAAGGGGTTGGAGGGTTGGGGCGTTGGGGGAGTGCTGACAAGGCAATACGTACCTAGGCCTTCTGCGCATGGCTCCCTGCCTCCTCTTCCCCCTTTTATTGAGCGCCAACGCAGCCCGCCAGTGCCCACGCCAGCCAGCATCTTCCTCCTCCCTTCCTGCCCATACTCACACCTCTCGTTCTATCTATACTCCTCTCCCAAATCCATTCATCGCCTCCTCTCTTGTGCTTCCGCCTCTTCCACCTCATTCACAGCTTGCATAGGGCGAGTGTAAATGTCCCTTCTCCACCACACCCTTTACCTATGACGTGTCCTATTCATCAGGGTCTTGGGTTCCCCATAGTTGCGTTGACCTTTTGTCAGCATAGTGGATCGCAGAAGTGAGGGCAGAGACAGGTGGTTATTTATCGTAGAGCAGGTTGCTATAGCGACAGGCGCTTTCCTAAGCGACAGCGACCGCCCTCAACTTTTTATCCTCTTCATCTCCTCACACTCCTCCCAGATTAGGTCTATAGGAACAGATAATCGAATCAAGGCGTATTTCTGCCATTTAGGCAGTTTGTGATTAGGCCTCGAGAGGGGTCCGTTCCGTTCACTGTCCTACGAACTGAGCTCGTCAGTGGCAATGTTTTAGGGAAAGCAGGCCAGTGCGCGGGAAAATCGAGCTTTATCAAAGACAGGAACGGGGAAGTGCGGAGGGCGTTTGTGTGTACATTTGCGACAGACAGGGTGTAGAGGCAGAGGGGAGGAAGAAGGAGGAGGGCTGGGGCTGAGTGAGGCAGGGAGGGGAGAGTGAAGAGAAAGACCCCCGGCGCTCCTGCCCGCATTCAAGCCTTCCTTCCCTTTCACCTTCCTTCACCCACCACACCTTCACCAGACTTCCCGACTCACGTCCACTCGCGTCATCCTCACAGCATCCACATCACCTCCCCCAACTCTAGCAATAAGCGCTCAGGGTGGAGAGGAAGGAAGTACGAGGTGGTCTGCTCTCTTGGTGCTCCGCCTCCTGTACCTGTTGCCCTCAAGCCGTTCACCCTATCACAACCAACAAACCCTCTTCCATGAGAAACCAGGTTCTCTTTTCCTGCATTTCAACCCCCTCCCTCCCCCTCCTCAGTTGAGACCAGTTTATGATTCAGCACTCACGTTTGCTGGCTATGAGTCATGAGCTGGGGTAAAGTGGATGGGCAGTTGAAGGGCGGCATGTACCGAGCCCTATACCAGCAGGTCTCCTTCTAAACTGCCGTTGTTGTCTGCTGACAGAGGAGCTCTCCCATTTTGGCATCCACCAACCCTTTCGCATTTCCTTTTCCCCCGCAAACCTGCCTACCTACACACCCAGAGCACGCACAAAGACAGACACCACCTATCTCCTCTGCGTCATTTGCCTTCCGCTTTTGCATGCATCTTCTCTCCTGCCACTGGGCTGGGATAGAAAAGCTTTGAGCTGCAGATGGGTGAGCACAATGGGAAGGCTCCTGAGACCCCGGGCACTCCGGACGGACACTTCGACCATGCCCTCTACAGTCGCCAATTGTAGGCCCCTCCTTTTACTCTTGGCAGAGGAAGGAAATGAATGATTTCAGCTACGCTCTGGGGGAGACGGCAATGCGGCGTCTGCGAACCTCCAGCGTCCTCGTCTCCGGCCTCGACGGCGTCGGCGTGGAGATCGCCAAGAACCTCATCCTCGGCGGCCTTCGCCACGTCACCCTACACGACACCAAGACTGCACAGCCACACGACCTATCCGCCAACTACTACCTATCCTCCGCCTCTTTACAGCGCAATCGAGCTGAGGAGTGCAAGGTATCCCACTCCCCCTTCAAGCTCCCCTTCCTGCCCAGCTAAGCTAGCTGCTTCTTGAGGCTGCTCTGAGCGAGCTGAACGACTCGGTGGCGGTGGCGGTGAGCACGGCTCCCCTGGACGACAAGTTCATCGCCAAGTTCGACGTCATTGTCCTCTGCGATACCAGTCTGGACGAGGCTGCCAAGGTCCACTCCTCCCCACTCCTCCAGCCTCAACCTCTAGGTAGGGCAGAGAGTCTGCAGGTGAACTGCTGGGCTCGGGCCGGGAATCGTAAGATGGTGGCAGCGGACAGTCGCGGCCTCTTCGCCTACATCTTCACGGACTTCCTCAGCCACACCGTGGAGGACCCGGATGGAGAGCAGCCGGGCGAGGTGATCGTGGAGCACATCGACAAGACCACCGGCCTTGTCCTCTGCCACGACGACGCTCGTCACGGCCTCCAGGATGGAGACTTCGTCCGCTTCTCCGAAGTCAAGGGCCTGGCCGGCATCAACGACGCCCCCGAGCCCTTCAAGGTCACCATCAAGAGTTGGCCCTCTTTCTCTCTCCTCTCTCCATCACCCCAAACAGTCCTCCAACTTCTCTGCAGCCCCCACTCAGTTCCATCTGGACCCAGCCAAGCTCGCGGACTTCAGCGACCAGTACAAGGAAGGCGGGCGCTTCAAACAGGTGAAGCAACCTCAGACGATCCAGTTCAAGGTTTCTCCTGCCTCACTATCAGAGTATAGGAGCAGGAAAGAGGAAGTTGAATTGACAGTCGCTGGCAGAATCGATGGCAGAGCCGGAGTTCATGATCGCAGACTTTGCCAAGCTGGAGCGCCCCACAGAGGCCCTGTTCGCCTGGCGCGCCCTCTACAAGACCGAGGAGGAGATGAAGCGCCGCCTTGGCCCCCGACAAGCTCAGGACTTGGCTGCTTTCAAGACCCAAGCCGCTTCCATCGCTCCTCTAGACACCGTTCCACCTCCCCATTTCAATTGCCATTGAAGGCCATGAATTCTCTTTTTCAGGCATCAGAGAGCATGCTGAAGGAGTTTGCGAGCGGCTCCAGTGGACAGATTACAGCTCTCACTGGCTTCATCGGTGGCGTAGCAGCACAGGAGGCCATGAAGGCTGTCACCGGACTCTACGCTCCCATCAAACAGTGGCTCTTCCATGATGCACTCGAGGTACACATCATTTTCTTCTCCCTTCCCCTACTCTTCCAGCCTTCCTCCCTGCCTAGGCCTTGCCTGGCTCCTGGAGTCCATACAATTCCGCCTTGCTGACGCCGGAGCAGTGCGCGCCCAAAGAAGGCCACGAGCAGCGCTACAATGGTCTGGCAGCTGTCTTTGGATGGACCTTCGTTCAGGCCCTCAACGTGAGCCTCCTTGCTTGCTCTTTGTGCCCCCCCCTGAATCTAGCAACTGAGGCTGCAGAGGGAGAAGTGGTTCATCGTGGGTGCGGGTGCGATAGGGTGCGAGCTGGTGAAGTACATGGCGATGCTGGGCCTGGGCTGCTCCAAGGATGGTGGCATCCTCATCACTGACATGGACCGCATTGAGCTCTCCAACCTCAACCGACAGTTCCTCTTCCGCAGGTGCCCTCCCTCCACAACCCACTCCCATCCATAGCCATCACTCCCTGCAGGCACGATGTGGGTTCGCTGAAGAGTGAGACGGCGGCCAAGGCGGCCAAGGCCTTCAACGCGGAGCTGAACATCCAGGCTTTGAGCGAACGAGTGGGCGGGGACACGGAAGAAACCTTCAACGACGCCTTCTTCACCCGCCTCTCCGGCGTTGCCAATGCCCTGGACAACGTGGACGCTCGCACCTACATGGATCGGTTGGGCCCTCCCTCATTCCTTCCCTCTCCCACCTACACTCATCTACTCCGACAGACGCTGCGTCTATTACGGCTTGCCCCTGTTGGAGAGCGGAACCATGGGCCCCAAGGGCAACACTCAGGTCGTCTACCCATACACCACCGAGTCTTACAGCTCTTCCCAGGTTTAACCTACCCTTTACCCTTTTCTAAGCTACTCCTCCTCACAACGGCCTTTCTTCCAGGACCCACCAGAGAAGTCCATTCCCATCTGCACACTGAAGAACTTCCCGAACGCCATCGAGCACACCATCCAATGGGCACGTGACGCCTTCGAAGGCCTCTTCAGCAACCCCGCCGAGACCGCCAACCAGTTCCTCCAGAACCAACGCGCCTTCCTTCTGCGACTCGACAAAATGCACACCGGACAAAAGGCTCGAACTACTAACTACGCTCCTCCCACTCACCACCCCATTCAGCCCCACTAACCCCCTATTTGTCTTGTAGATGGACGGCGGGCAGAAGGTAACCCACACTAACTCTACGCCACATTTGTTCTACCCTGTCAATCCTGACCTATGGCGCAATGCAGCGAGGCTTGAGTGAGACTCAGCCCCATTCTGCAGATGGAGATGCTGGACGCTGTGGTGAAGGCACTGGTAGATGAGCGGCCGCAGAACCCCGAAGACTGCATCAAATGGGCCCGTCTCAAATTCCAGGTCCCAAACCACTCTTCCCTTCCATTCTCAAACCTCTTCGAAGGGAGCATGTGGCAGGAATACTTCTCCGACAGCATCCATCAGCTCCTCCACAACTTCCCCAAGGACCAGGTCACGGCCGCCGGCGTCAAGTTCTGGTCTGGCTCCAAGCGCTGCCCCTCTCCACTCACCTTCGACCCTTCCAACGTTCGCTTCACTTCTCCTCACGCCTCTCTCTACCCACGCCCTCTTCATTTGAAGGCTGAGCATGTGGACTTCGTGTACGCCGGAGCCTTGCTGCTAGCCCAGGTCTACAGCCTGCCCTTCAAGCTCAGCAGAGAGGAGGTTGCTCAACCCACTTCTTCCATGAAGCTAGTGAAGAAGAGGGAGGCTGAAGGTGGCGACGAAAGCAGCGGCGGTGGCGGTGCCCGAGTTCAAGGCGAAGGAGGGCCTCAAGATCGCCGTGACGGAGGCGGAGGCGGCAGAGGCAGCCAACGGCGCTGACGACCCCACCGCTCACGCCACCACCATCGACGCCGCCACCCTCAAGCTCGCCAAGCTCAAGGCGGACGCCCTCAGCCCTCTCACGGCCATCGACTTCGAGAAGGACGACGACAGCAATCACCACATGGACTGGATCACGGCCTGCAGCAACCTTCGCGCCGCCAACTACTCCATTCCACCTTCCGACCGCATCGCCACCAAGAAGATCGCCGGACGCATCATTCCCGCTCTCGCCACCACCACCGCCGCCGTGGCTGGCCTCGTCGCTGTGGAGCTTCTCAAGGTCTCTTTTTTTACCCTCCCCCCTTCTCCCTTTACACCATCCCTCACACTCAGCCATCCCTTCAGATCGTTGCCGGAGGAACGAAACGGAAGACACCGCTGGAGACCTTTAAGAATGGCTTCCTCAACCTCGCCCTCCCCTTCATCGCCTTCAGCGAGCCCATTGCCGCGCCTATCAAGAAGGTTCTCTTTTTCCACTCACACCCAGCCCTCTCTTCCCTGCCAATGGAAGCAATGTCTGTGCAGTACATGGAGACTGAGTGGACGCTCTGGGACTCCATTGAAATCAAGGCCCCGATGACGCTGCAGCAGTTCATCGACCATTTCGAGGTGGCTTTGTCTGCTAGTGGATGATAGGGGAGGAGGGGAAGAGTGTAGTTTGTGCAGAATCAGAAGCTCCAGTTGTCCATGCTGTCAGCGGGAACGGCGCTCATCTTCAGCTTCTTCATGCCCGCGGACAAGAAGCAGCGTCGCCTGGCCATGGACATCAAGGACGTCGTCGTTGAAGTTGCCAAACACTTTTCACTTTGACTGGCAGGGGGTAATGTTGGGGGTTGGAGGTGAGCGGGCGTGAGATCAAGGATCACGTCAAGGCCCTGGTGCTAGAGCCCATGTTCGACGGCCCCAACGACGAGGAGATCGAAACTCCCTACGTCAAATACCTCCTCTCCTAGCCGTTTCACATCCCATTCTCAGTTTCCTTTCCCTTTTCTTCTCCCTTTTGACTCCCCAGTCAGCAGTGATCATTTCCTTGTCGAATGTTTTCCCGCAGTGAGGGTATCTTTGCTTGTCCCATTTCTTCCTGTCACAGTCACGATTTGTCGTGAGCTATTTTGAATTTTTCGCTATCCCAGTTTCATGCCGCCTTTCTGGGCTTTCTCTGATTTTAGGAGCCACTTCAAAAAAGCACCAATTACCTCGAATATCTTACAAACAACAAACTTTATTATTATTGTTTTATCATTAAATCGTTGGGTTTGGACAAAAAAGGCGTAATGAAGTGTCCTAATCGCATTTGGGACCTTGTTAGGACTTTAGATGGGCAAAACTTTTCTGATGCCTTGTCTTCATTAAGTTTTAAACAGTGGCATATTTGAGCAACTGACGGGCTTTTGGGCAGCTTTGCAGTTTTGCGATTAACAATTTCATTTTTATATAGTTGCTTGGCATGGAGAGATAAGTTAAATTAGTCTATGGCCCAAGGAATGCACAAGGGAAGTTGAGTAGCCATAGGAATGTTCAGTTTTCAAGAAATTCTTCAAACCAAAATCTCGTCCGATAACACATGTTTGGGTTTTTTCCAGATAGCGATATAGGGCAATCGTCTATCACAAGCAAACATAACTACTTATTCTACGAACACAAGTTTTACAAACGACTCGACAGCACCAGACAAACTCGCATCGACACTTTTCCCGAACAACCTTTTGAAACAAGCATATTTATGGGCTACTCTTGGTATTGAAAAAGGAAAGTAGACCTGGCTTTGACTGCGGTAGCCTCTTCCACAGCAAAGGAATTGGCAGGAGTCCTCTCCACTGCTCTCCACTGAACATATTCGCCCCGCAGTACCGGGAATAGCCAGACTTTCATTGCGTTCGCAGTAGTCGAGGCTCGGCTCCAGGAACACCAGGTGGAGGCTGTCCTTTTTCTTCCACTTCGTTTGCCCTTCTCTCACTCTCCTGTCCAAGTTCACTTTTCGCCTATTTATGAAGCCACCAAAAAACCAACCTAGTGGACTGCTTTTGAAGCTGAAGATTGCCGCGCTGATTGATGCGGGCGGGCAAGGCATTGTCGTACATCTCAACCAGTTCTGTGGCCATTTTTCTGCAGTCCATATCAGGCTCTTGGGGGGAGGAGGAGTAGAGAAGAGGGATGAGAAAAGGGACGCGAGTGATGGGAGACGCTGCCAGCAGGTGCGCAGGTTGCAGGAGCCGCTGACCCCGTGGCACTTGCAGGAGGCGCCGCTGCGATAGAGGAGTAGCTGGAATGTGCTAGTGCTGGCCTAGGCGAGAAGGGAAGGGAAGGAGGAGTGGCGGAACTTTGCGGCCAACTTCGCTGTTCCAGCGATTCATGAGGGAGCGTGCGTAGAGGGCATCTTCGGGGCCATCCGCCTCTGCCGCTCTCTCCCGCTCACGAATGTCCAGGAAGTTTTGCGTAAATTCGTAGCCGTATTCCAAGTTGTCCCCGCAGCCTGACATTCTTTCCATCACATACCAACCATCCATTTTAAAAAGCAACAAATTTATATTTTCACAGCAGTAAGTTGTCGTTGTTTATGATGCTGGTTCAGCGAAAAGCTATGGCTACGAAGCAAGGTTTATAAAATTTAATTTTGTTTTTAAGTTTTTTGAGCCGTTTATTTTATATAATTTTATCTATTTATCTTTGAAATCTTTTGTGCGTTTCACTTGTAGCAGTCATTTTAGGGTAGAAGGAATTTGCCATCCTGCCTGACCTTGTCTGAAATGAGCTATTATGAGCTCTCCTTATAGGATATAGTATAAAATTGTTTGATGTTAGATCGATTTTTATTTAAAAAAATTTAAGAAAAAATTACAAAAATTTTCTGTAGCATAGGCAAAGATGGAGAAAATCAAAGATTGAAAAAATCGTGTAACATTCAATTTTTAACCTCTCTTTTTCCCCCTCAACAGTGGTTGAAAATAACTAAAATAAAAAAAATAAGCCCAAAAATTTGGGCAAAATCGGAACGCTATGTTACGCCAACTGACAAATATTGGCCAATTTGGAAGATTTGTGGAGTTTTTCCCACATTTCCATAACTTACAAGTTTTTACGCAATCGAGACCGTAATTTTTGAAATTGAAATTTTCATTCACTGAGAAATAAAAATTATATTGAGACAAACGTCATTTTTCCATCATAGCAGGGAATGATGAGAAGGGAAGCAAACCGCCCCAATGCCAGGCAGGATGCAGCTTCTTGGGTCGCTTAGCTCTACTGCAGCCGCAAGAGCTCAAGTGACCAAGACGGCAACGCCTGGACACCTCCGACATCACTCCTGCTCCCACTATCCCACTTGTATAGGCTGCTTCCTTTGTACCTGCTATTCACATATCCATTTTCCAAAGCATTCATGCTTCAACGAAATCGCATTTGACCAATTACAAACTATTGAACCTAACTTTGAGTCTCTGAAAATATAAATTTGAGGTTCCTAATTTACATCAGGTGATTCTTAAAAAAACATGCTAGTGTTTGGCAAACCGAATGCATGGCGGGGTCCAAAAATATGGGATTCATCGCTTGAGCTGCAATTCCAAAGTCTATGCCGGAAGGCCTCTTGACAGTGGCTGATCGCAGATTGAGCTCCAGTGCCTACCTACAACATTTCGTGTTTACCAATTGTCATTCTTGTGCACCCTGCTACTAATTGCACACAAATGTTATTCTGTTGTAGCTTGAGCAATTCTTTCATTTCAGATTAGCTTAAAACTTCAAGCTAGTATAGGTCAGAAAGAAGACTGTGTTATTAAAATTTGGCCTGGGGAAATACTAGATAAGGGAGTTGCTGTATTTGTGCGCCTGCCTATTTGCACCTGGATTCGGAACAGGCCGTTGCCTAGGCAAAGCAAATTTGCCAGTCCCATCAATTTTAAATACCGCCTCTGTTTTCCTGCTTTTGCTTGACGATCGCTAATCTTCCCCGTGGCGCGAATCCTCTTTTTCTTCTGCATAGTCCGTGCAAGGGAACATGAGAACTCTGATGCTGGCGTCTGGCAGATGTCTCAATTCCCAGAGACACGGACGAGGCTGGAAGCAATCCTGTTTGAAGTTTTGCGCACGCTCATTGGGAAAGAGAACATTTCCCAAAGGCTTTGTTTGGTTAGATTAGAATGGATGTGGAGAGCGTCAGCTGTTGGTTCAGCTTCAGCTCCACAAATGCTTCCATAGCGGCAGTCCAAAAGGATTAGTTGAGAGCTATGAAGAGTGCTTGACAAAATGAATTCCTCTCAGCTCTTTTTCCATCAACCTCTGCATGGCAGACATCGTTTCAATCTCTTTTGTTGTGAGTGGATTTAGTTGGACTGGGAGGGGATGTCTGATGGTGTTGGAGGGGGCTGATGGATGGTGTAGGAAGGGGCTGGTGGTATAGAAGAGGAAAGTGTAACTGACGGCGGGCATGTGGTCGAGGAAGAGCTGGCAGATGCTGGCTTGGCCGGGGCTGAGATGAGGGAGAGAGCGACAGAGCTGGCCAGCCTCCGCCTCCTCGGCCCAGGCCCCACCGCTGCCCACCTGCGCCAGGGCTGTCCTGCAACTGCTCCTCTTTCACCTCCCGCCCTTTTCTTCTCCTCCATAACGTCTGCTTTTTGACTCTAGGCTCAATGTCACCTGAAAGGTAGAGAAGGAACTCTCTAGTTAAAGATTGAAGGGCTGCTAATGACCACCGTCTGACATTGACCAGGCGAGTCTTAGCTATTTTTTTTGCTTCAGGCGAGACTAAGTTCTCTAGCGAGACATGACAGCTGTGAGATTTGTCTTGCTCATGCTGGACTGAGTATGCAGTATGATAGGCTGAAGAATGATAGTTGGTGGAGGGAGAATGGGAAAGGGGTAAAGTTGCGGTGCCGGCTGGCTGACTGGGCAAGTGAATTACGCGCGTCAAAGCCTCCCTCCCCTGACGCTTATGCTTTCTTCCCTCTCTCCAGCTACCACCTCTTTTTACCGCCTTCTATCTACTTTCATCACTCCTCATTTCTCTTTTTTTGCTAAAAAGAGCAACTGTTAAAGAATAATACCGTTTTCACCAATGCCTTCTTAGCCTGCGCAACATTCTGTCATGAAGCCTTCATGAAAAATGCATTGCTGAAGATATTGTTTATAGTTTCCGGTTGTACAAGGTGTTAAACTCGAAGAAATAGATTTGAGAGGCTGGTGACTTTAGGACAATTAGATCGGGCCCATCAATCATGTGAGGAAAAGTGACATAGCTTCCAATTGTTCTCTGTCACTCCAGCGCTGTGGCAGCTAATCTCATTTGAGACGCGCCTCCGCCCCCTCTGTCTACACCCGGCGCCCCGTTGCAAGCCCCTCCCATCAGTCGTTGGCTTAATTTACTTGACACCAGCCAACGCCATTTTCCGCTCCTACCGCTCCAGCTCCCCTTTTCCCCCTACTCCCATTCACTCATCAAAAGCCTCACTAAGCCGTCCTTCTCTTCTTGTTACTCCTTCGGGGCCTAGATGCCCCTTTTGCTTACACAGCTATTTGTTCGCCCACCTAGGATTTAGGATTGGGGGATTGAGTCTATTCCGTCACCTAGGATTGAGTCTATTCCGGCAAGCACCTCTTCCGGACCAAGACCCACCCGCTTTTATATAATTGTTCTGACGCGACAATGCGTTGCAACTAAAGCAATTATCAGAAAAGGATCTCGGGTGTTGAGAGGGAATAGAGGGAGTAGGTGGAGAGGAAAAGGGCCCTTCCTAGGCGCTCTTTTGAAGCGGGCTGGACAATGGGGGAGGAGAGACTCTGCTCCATTGATTCCCTGGCCGCAGGAACCTTTCACTTGCACCGCTAGATCGCCCACCATCTGGACAAACCCGACTGCCTCATCATTTATACCTTCTTTCCTCCCTTTCTTTCCCGCCCTTTCTAGTAAGCTAGAACAGCTTTGCAGCAAGCCGTAATACCTGCTTGGTCGTCATTCCAGCAAATAATTTCCGCCTATGTTGCACTAAACCACCAAAATCTTTTCGCCGCACTCTAAAAACCCCCGTTTATGGTTTCATTTATGAGATGAAGACTATAGAGTGGGGAGACATAAAATAATGCGTTCGCAAGCTGGCGTGTCTTATTCTTGGGCTTCGTTTCGTGCTTTGCTTTGCTTATTTACTTCATAGTTAGATTAAGGTTTAAAGTTTTCGTTAATTTAGCGCAGGGATTAGTGACGGTTCGTTCCTTTTTACGCAGTTACCTGAACCTCATAATTTTTTTTCAAGATTGATCCCCAGCTGTGCAAGCTAAGTGAAGGAAGAGCTTTTCTGAAATAAATTTGAATGCTTATTTTCAAAACCTTGCAATTTCGATTTGAAAAATATTCAATTTTGTTTTCAAAAACTAAATAAATTAAGAGAGCTTTTCTGAGAAGGTCAAAAGTTTGAAATAGAGGGACGGACAAAAATTTTTACCCCCCTTTTTTATATTTTTTATGAAAAGTAGACATGTTTCTAAGACTTTTGGTAGAGTATGAGTGTTCAAAACTCAAAATTCTATTTTTGGCGAATTTTTGAATGTAAAAAAATGGCCGATTTTTTAATCATCCATTGCTCACGATCTGCTCAACGGATTTTAATGATTCGACCACCAATCGAACCGTCTCTATGAGAAGAATATTTTGTTTTTTTTATTCATTTCTCTACGATCTGTTCCTGCCGAGTTATTCACAACAAATCAGTTTTTCAGTTTTCAAAATTTCAAAAAATTTATAATTTCTAGGTAAAAATTTCATTTGCACCGGACGAGACCCAATTTTTCTGAAATTTCAGGTAATTTTACATATTTGTACCAATCAACAACTTTAAAAGCTTTGGACCATCAGAGATATTTGAGGTTAAAAATTTGCATTCTCATATTGGCCCTATGTTATAGCATAGGCAAAAAATGAGCAAAAATTTTTTTGTCTCTGAATACCAATTTTTTGGCTCAATAAATTTCTTTTAACCCGTATCCATCTAGCTGTGTGGTTTTTAGCTTCACTTTTGACCTTTGAGTGCAATAATTTTGACTGCAACTTTTCATATGCTACAACACTGTCTATGCTACAACATAGGGAAAAACCATATCATTATTTTCATACTCAAATGTCAAAAGTGAAGCTAAAAATCACACAGCTAGATGGATACGGGTTAAAAGAAATTTATTGAGCCAAAAAATTGGTATTCAGAGACAAAAAATTTTTTGCTCATTTTTTGCCTATGCTATAACATAGGGCCAATATGAGAATGCAAATTTTTAACCTGAAATATTTCTGATGGTCCAAGGCTTTCATAGTCGTTGATTGGTACAAATATGTAAAATTACCTGAAATTTCAGAAAAATTGGGTCTCGTCCGGCGCAAATGAAATTTTTACTTTGAAATTATAAATTTTTTGAAATTTTGAAAACTGAAAAACTGATTTGTTGTGAATAACTCGGCAGGAACAGATCGTAGAGAAATGAATAAAAAAAACAAAATATTTTTCTCATTGAGACGGTTCGATTGGTGGTCGAATCATTAAAATCCGTTGAGCAGATCGTGAGCAATGGATGATTAAAAAATCGGCCATTTTTTTACATTCAAAAATTCGCCAAAAATCGAATTTTGAGTCTTGAACACTCATACTCTACCAAAAGTCTTAGAAACATGTCTACTTTTCATAAAAAATATAAAAAGGGGGGTAAAAATTTTTGTCCGTCCCACTTTTCAACCTCTCACAAAATCTCTCTTAAACGAAAGTATATGAATGTCGGTGCTAGCGAAGAAGAAGCCCGAGCCCCTCTAAACCACTAACTATCGTCAGATGGTTTTTTAGGTTAAGGCCATTTATGCCCTGCCACTTGTTTGTCAACTGCTTTATGCTTTCGCAAAAAAAAACTCGGCCTATGCCCCATTTCTGGCCAATACTTTTTTTAATTTTTTTGTCAAGTGCTGCATGCATTTTTATCACAAGTGGCCTCTAGGCAGTTTTAGGAAAGAAACTGAGTTGAGCATTTAGCAATGAATAGGACTCGGAGAATGAGGCTCTTAAATCGAGAGGCACTTGGGTCGGTGCCTTCTTGCACGCAAGGCTTCCTTCTAAAGCACCGCAAGTTCAGGTCAACACTAACCCACTTTCCACCATTTCCGCTGTTACTCACACCCAACCTAAAAGTGAGCCTCAACCACCCTTTTCACTTTTCTCTTACCCCATCAAATTCTTGTTAAAAGCGCAATGCACAAAATACGACCATCTCCGATTGCCCTCAATATTTTTTATGGTTAAGGAACGTCACAATAAGCTTCCAAAATCATGCAGTTTTTATAGTTTTGGTAAAAAAATTGATAAAAAATCACAAAGTTTCATTTATTTTCAATTTATCATGATAGAATGGCTATAGTTTGTTCATTCTTTAACTATTTCTACCTTTTAAATAACAACTTCAACCCAACCCAATAGTAGCAAACCAGGGTTTATTCCAGTATAGAGCCAAACTGGAGCAAACCAGTAACTGTTGCAAGCTATTAACCAAGCTAAGCAGAAGTGAAATCGGTGATGGCGGTATATTGTGTATTGTGCCTTTTTAACCTCATTTATCTTCAAACATCAGTTTTAAACTGAATGGCCCCTTTCACCGACACTTTTCCAATTTTCTAGTCATCTGACTGTTCAAGAATTTTTGCTTTATGTGCAATAAATGAAATTGAGAAAGAAAAAAGAAAGCATACCACCAGGAGGTAGAAGCACAGGCTGGGTCATTTGAGAGAACCACCAGCACAGATCCTAGCGCCTGCCACATTTTCATCCCATTTCACTCTGCTGGCTTCGGCTGCAAATATTTTTGGCCTTTCTTACAGAACCGCTCAATGTGAGAATAGAGGAATGTTGTTGGGGTTGATACTAGATGGGTGGGATGTTGGTGGGGGCGGGAGGAGGAGCAGAGGCTTCTGCAGGCTTGGCCTAGTGACAATCCAGTGATGGATGGTGCCCTTTGCCATCCACACACCCCGCCGTCCTCATTTCACGGCCCCTCACACTCCTCCCCAGACTCTGCTTCCAACCGCCTGGCCTCTTGGCTCTCTACCAACCAAACGCGCCCTTCTCCCATCTCCATGCAGCCCAGAGAGGATTGAAGAAAGCAGAAGTTGTCAATTCAATGAATAGGAGCAATGTGAGCAGCACAGCAGATCACTCCTGCATAACGGTAGCGATGCTAATGTGCTGGTGGGGAGGAGGAGGATGTGGGAAGTTTGTAGGTGCAAGAGGCATTCCCAGAGCTGGTGGACCGGGCGGAGGTGCAGGCGCTTTTCGGCCTCCTCTACACCGCCACCTGGTTCCTGGGCGTCTGCGGTAACCTACTCGTCATCTACGTTGCCATCAGGCCACCTCCCTCTTCCACTTACCACCTCATACATTCGACCCCCCCCCCCCCTTTCCAGGCATGCCAATGTCTCCTTCTCCGTCCGCAGCGTCTTCATCCTCAGTCTGGCCACCTCCGATCTCATCATTGGCCTTTTCAGCCTCCCAATTACGGCCATCAATCAGTTCTCTCGTGTTTGGGTTTCAGGCTTCTATTTCCAAGCAAAGCTCTTGCAAGCATAAGACTGTGGATTGCAGGTCTTTCCTCTGTCCCTCTGTCCTCCCATAGGCACAATTCAAGGCTCAGGGATCTACATCTCCAGCTTCACTTTCTCCGCCATCGCCGTGGATCGCTATATTCTCATTGTGCATCCCCATAAACGACCGCTCAGCAAGAACCAAGTGAGGCCTATCCTCGCCAGCTTCATCTTTTGGAGGCATTTGGAGATTGAAGGCACGCGGAGTGGTAGCAGTGTTTTGGGCGATCGGCTATTTGGCCACACTCCCTCTTGCCCTCCACTCCAAGCCCATCAAATATCGCTACTCCCTTGACCGCCAATTTTGCGGCTATTTCTGTGAGGTAGAGCCATCGTTTCCAGTTTCTCTACTCTTTAGCTGGCCCAGGGGCGTAGTAGTGTTTGCGTATGGTGCATGGATGGTGTGGGATCATAGATGGTGTTGAGGAGCGTTGGGCAGGAGGTTCGCGGGCGATCTTCGGGCTGGCCTCGGCGGCGCTGCAGTTCACGCTCCCGCTCGTCATCTCCCTCTTCTGCTACTACCACATCTCCGCCGTCATCGCACGCCAAATAGCCCAGCGACTCATGGTCCCCCAGCAGGGACGGCTCTGTAGGCATGGAAGGAGGGAGGACGGGATTGCAGATGGAGCGAGTGGAGGCCTCCAGTGCGGATCGGATGAGTCGACGGCGGCGGCACACCAACCGAATGATGCTCGCCATGGTCTTCTGCTTCATTCTTGCCTACGCTCCCATCAACCTCATCAATATCATTCGGTTCCACGACGCCTACCTATTCCTGCACTTCCCATCCAACTCAATCGCTGCAGGGACTTTATGAGCGTCTCCATGCCCGACTATTATTCCCTTCTCTACGCCGCTTGCCATCTAGTATCTATGGTTGGCCAGCGGTCCTTCAGTTGCCGACTATCAAATGAATCCAATGGCAGACTTCCGTCATTTACAACCCCATCATCTACGGCTGGTTCAACGAGCCCTTCAGGGATGCCGTCAAGGAATTTCTGACGCCCTGGAGAGCCCGTCTCAAAGTTGACCACCTTCTCTACCAATAACCTCTTCAACAGCCTAAAAACAACTATTTCCATCCTTCATTTTAGCAGGGAAGTTTGATCAATGGAGAAAAGTATAGGTAACTCGACAACAGCTAGCCTCGTTCAGTCGGCTGGGAAAATCGACAAGTGGACGCGGATTGGATCCCACGGAGGCTGCCGCGCCTGAAGTGGTCTGCCTTACCGACTCTGCTTTTCCGCCTACCCACCCTTGATTTCCTCCTCCTACCCTCTCTTTCTCTTTCGCTGCCCACTCTTTCTCTGCATAACCTCACTTGCATCTTTCTACTTCACACTCCTTTTTTCCACTCACCGCCAACTATCTGCTTACTTTGCCAGTTTGCGGACCAAATCAGTCTTTATGGTCATTTTTGCACTTATTTGATTGCATGTTGAACATGATAAACTATGGTGAGCAGCTGTAAAAAGAATCCTAAAGTGCACTAAGAACTACTACAAGCGCCCCAACAAGTGCCGCCACTGCCACTACACCGGCCGCCAGCGCCACGCCCTCCACCAACAGCCCAAAACTCACTCCAACAACAAACCTCTCGCCTGCACCCTCTGTCCCTTCGCCACCAAGCATTACGGCTCTCTCGCCCTACATCTCCCCAATCATCGCAAATGAAATTACCCTACTTCATTCATTTTGTCCTCTCTCCACTTAGTCTTGATAAACGGATTGTTTTATTGGTTTTTTCGCAATGACGCAATGATTTGTACGGTGGTTGTTTAGTTGCTGTTGAGAAATTGAAAAGACAGAGAATATGGTAGTTCGATCAGTATGCAGAGCGTAGATAAGCCAGGAACAAATGATAAAAACAACACAAGCTTATCTTCTATCCATTCAAACAGTCCAATTCCGCCTCAAAATGTGCCAGGCAGGAAGAGTTCGAAGGAGGTATTCCACATCCGTACTAGCAAGCATTGACTGAAAAAAGAGGAAATCCTTTTTGGGCTTTAAAGAGACGGAGCTCCATTTGATGACACAAGGTGCTACTGACAAAGACAGGACATTGTTTGGCATCAGCAACAAAAAGGGGCACTATGAGACGTGACTTGTCCTAGCTTCTGTGTGCAGGGTAAAACAGAGAAATCGACTGTTCCTGCCTGAGTTTGACAGATTGCGCTGCACGTAAGCGATGTCCCCTGTTTTAAAGAACGGCGGAGTTGACCAACTACATGCGGCTGCCCCGACGTCTTTCACGACATTGACCACCAGCTTTTTCGCACGGCCAGCCAACATATTTCTGCATTTTATCTCGTTTCACTTCGCCAACGTCTGATTGAAAATTTTTCTCTGATGTTATTCCTAATAGTTTTAATCATCAATTTTCAATAATTTCAATCATTCCAAAGAATATTCAGTTACGGCAAAAATGGTCAATGTTCTGCTGATTTTCTTCCTGAGCCGATTGGGGGAGGCTTGTGTTCCTGGCGGGGGTGGAGCTTCATCGACGGCCGAGGATTTCTCCAACCTCTTCACAGCAGGAGGCACTCGCATCGGGGACATCATGGTCAGCGGGTCTCTCCTTAACCTTCTTGCTTTTAAATTGACAGCAAATATTTGTGTAGTCGCCGTCGCTGCTTCCAGAAGGACAGCCGAGTCCTGCTAGCAGATGGGGGAAGGGAAGGACGGATTCTGGAGCTGCAGCCTGGCCAACTGCTATTGGGCTGGAGTCAAGGACGCCTAAAGCCAAGCAACCTCACACATATTGCCTACTCCCAGCCTGAGGAAGAGGTTTCTTTTCCTTTCTTTACATGTTTTCTCTTTCTCATCTATTTCCACGTGCCTGTGCCGTTGGACAAGGAAAAGGGATGCAGCGAATTTTCGTAACGGTGCACTTGGCCTCAGGGGCTGGACTGCAGGTGACAGCGGAGCACGCCATGCTCAGTATCCCCTGCCAGTAAGTCTTTCCATTAGCAGGAGCTAAGGGGCAGGCTGCTCCTGTTGAGTGGGAGTGGAGAGGAGGTTGGGATGAAGAGAGTGGCAGCGGAGCGGCTGGAGCCCGGCTGGCACTGCCTCCCCAGGCTCAGGGATGGCCGTCTTGAAGCCGACGCCGTTGTGGAGGTTGGGAGGTGGCGTCGAGAGAAGAGGAGGGATGAGAGAAGTTGGTAGGTGGTGTTCAGGCGGGGGAGGGGAGTGGTGAGTGTGAGGACGGAGACGGGGAACGTGGTGCTGGCGGGCGGCGTCCTGGTGCCCACCAGGGATGCCACCTGGTCAGGCCGCAATGCCTGGGAGGCGGACGCTGCGCCGGATCCTCTTTTCCCCCATTTCAATGTACTCGTCAAAAGCGAGCTTTGAGTTTTCACTGATGCGTTGTGTTTTGCGTTTTTTCAATGCCTTGCGGTTGAGTATTACGGGTGTGAAGTTAATATTAGCAGGTATTGTTGCATGAAAATACCAAGCCATGGAGTAGCGACTGTTAATAAAGATAGCTCCAGTGCATGAGCCACCTCCCTTAGAGGGCAGGGCAGTCAGAGCTCTGGAGGCCGGAGGGCATGGGTGCGGAGGCACCAGAGCATAGCCTAGCATGCGTAGTGCCCATGCCCGGAGGCCAGAGGAGCTCTGGCACCAAGTGGACTAGTTGAGTTGAGCATAGTAGGTACTGCCACAGTCATGACCTTGTCGAGGCCAAGCATGCGTCTAAGCCTTTCAGTTGGAATCTTGAAAGGTACTCCTGGCAGGGGACAAGCCCCTTCTCCTTGTAGGCATGCGCCCGCCATCCGGTATAGACTAACTATGTTTCAAAATAGTAGGTATTTAGTTGTTTAGAAAAAAATTCCTTGAGTTTAAATTTCGAGATATGTACAGAAGGGCATTTTAAGACAATAAAAAATTTGGGTTTGGGGGGGGGGGGGGGGTTGTAACCCTTGGAGGGAGGGTGTAACCCCATTGGGGGGGGGGAGGTTCAGTGCATAAGCCTTAATTGCTAATTACGCCAATGTTTCGTCATTAGAGCACTTTCTCTTGGAAGTTTACCTATTTATACAGTTCATATGCTGCTTAAATAGGCGCATCAAGCTATTTTATATCTGGTACCATCGGCAGGCCAAATGTGGTCTCTTTTCTCCAAAATTTTGAATTGCCTCGAGTAAAAAGTCAAGGAAATACAATTTCTACTAGTGGAATCTGCTGCTTGGACAGTTGCATTTTGTTTTTGGTGCGCAGTTCAGTGTCTCTTTCCATGCGCACCCAAAACAAAATGCAGATGACGCAGCAGATTCCACTAGTAGAAATTGTATTTCCTTGACTTTTTACTCGAGGCAATTCAAAATTTTGGAGAAAAGAGACCACATTTGGCCTGCCGATGGTACCAGATATTTCTTCCACTTTTAACATATTATATAACGTATAAATACAAATTTTATATTTTTGGTTATTTTTTAGTAACGATTTTATTGATAAATGAATAAAAAATAAACAAAACTTATTTAAATAAACTTTTTTTAATAAAAATAACAAAAAGAAAACATTTGAAAGAACAATGCAAATATATTGGCCAATTAAAATTTTTTGGAAATTTCTCTTGGGTTACAAAATTTTTGGTTTTTTTTTGGTTCTTGGGTTCTTGGCAATCGATATTTGGGAGAAAAGAGCTTTTATTTAGGCCTGCCGAGGGTACCAATAATTTTCTCAACTTGAAATACACAAAAATTAAAGTGAATCCATGAGAAGGATTCGAACCTCCAAGATTCATTCAGCAGCACCTCTACACCACTGGTGCATATGACTTCTTAATGTAACTGAAAAGCTAAATACATGAGGCCTAGGGACCCGGGGAAGAGGGTTGGGGTGGAAAATGAATACCTACTATCGCCCATTGAATAGATGCGGAGAAGAAGGAGAAGGAGAAGGAGTTCGGACAAATAGTTTTGAGTGATTTTCTAATGATTGCTGCAAGTTTTGGGCGATTTCTCGCGAGTTTTGGACAATTTGATGATGCTCTTTCCAATGGCAAAAGATTCAGAACGATTGGATTCTTCTGAGAGGAGCAGGAGCCTTATCAATTTTAAGATCTAGCAATAACCCCGAAAACGTACACATGGGTCGAAAAGAGGGGCTGGGCGCTGACACTTCGCTAACGCTCGCTCGCGCCAGCCCAATTAAAAAATTGCTTGTTTTACCATCTATGATATAAAAGCTAGTATCTATGCTATCTGGTATAAAAGGTATCTGGTAAAAAAGCTTTATCTATGGTACAACTGAAATTAAGCTTTATCTCTTACCATTATGGAGAAATTGGTGAAATTACAGCTCAAGCTCAATGCATACTTGCTTATCTGAAATAGATGAATAAAATCTCAAGACACACTGAGCTCTGATGAATGAAAGATTTATGCCGCATTTGGAGCAGCAATAGAGTGTTGGAGGAGAGAGAATGATACTGTGTGAGAACTGTCCAGAGTTGTTGCCGTACGGGCGGCTGGCGGAGCACACACAGCGATTCCACCTCGGAGGTCCGCCCAGCGGCCTCTACTGGCTCTGTCCGCCCTGCCGATTCGCTTCCTCCTCCTTCCACGACGCCGTCGCTCACGCCATCCTTGAGCAACACTCACTTTCCTCCCTCAAGTTCATTCATCCCCCTTCATTCCCTACCTTCATCCCTACCTCCCCACCTCCAGGAACTGCACCCCGCGCGAGCTGCCAGTCCTTCTAAGGCCATGCCCCGAAGAGCGTGAGGAAGAGGAGGTGAAAGAGACGCGAGAAGAGGAGAGAGAGATGGAGGAGGATCCGAACGCTGCCTACCTAGCCAGCTGGGATGAAGGGGCGGAGGAGAGGAAGGAGTCTGCTGTGGAGGAGGATATGACGGTGGAGGAGGAGTGGCTGGAGGAAAGAAGGGATGTGGAGGAGGCCAGTCTGCTCTGCGCCCTCTGCTCTCATCAGATCTATGCCGTCGCCAAGACCCGCCAAACTGCCATCGTCCGCCATGCCCTCGCCTGTTCCCAGGTATATCATATACTTTCTGCAGTTTCACATGGATCTGTGAACCATGCTTCTGTGAACTCGTAAGGTGGAGAAGGTGAAGCCGTTCGCGTGCGGTGAGTGCGGTTTCTGCTCTGCACAACGGACCACGATAAAGCGTCATCTCAGCAGCCGTATTCACGATAACGCCGAAATAGTTCTTCCCAATCAGTTAGACAAAAAAGCTTTTCCTTCTTTAGCATTAGGTATACCCAAACCCAATTGTAGGAAGCAAGATGAAGAGATTATTCGCCACAACATGGCCATTTGCTTCCCTGATGTCACCATTCATTGGAATGGGCTCTCTCTTCACTGAGAAAATGCCCCGCGTTGCCTGCGAGTAGTTTGACCGAAAAGCGGGACTTAAGCGATGCTTTGCTCTGTTTGAGAAGTGGTGATAGATACTATGATAGGATGAAATTTGAAGCTGACAGGTTTCGAATTAATGATGTGTGGTGAAATAGGCGTGATGGTAGAGGCAGGGAAATGATGGATGGGCCGTGGGTGGGCGATATAACGAGGGGATACAAGGACAAGAGATCACTCATACAGACTATGTCGAGAATATCCCACTAGTACGAGCAAAACTATCGTTTATCACCGAAGACGGATGCCAATTGCCTGACGACAGCGATCAGTCAATTGTTTCCTGGTTCAATACAAAGTTTTACAGATTTTGCAATGATTTTTTTTGAACGTAACTGATTTGTGCCCATTTTATAATCATGAACTATCCGAATTGATGGCTAAACAATTGAAGATAGCTATTATTATTCCCGATTGTCATAAGCAAAATTGGGCTGGCGCGAGTAATACAACTTCGGCTTGCCGATTATACCAGTCTGAGAGTCGACTCAGGTTCATTCTGCCTTCCATTTATGATTCCAATTTTTTCGTTTTACTTATTAAGTAACATTGCGCTTTTTCAATACCCAGAAAGTCTTTCAATAATTGTTAATTTCTATCAGCCGGAGAGAATGAGTTGCCAAGTTCCATTGATCTTATTGAACCACTCACATAAATAGCGTTCTACGCAGTGGCGGATATTGGGTGGGAAAGGGGGGAAGTTCCCCCCCCCCCCCCGAAATATTTCGGGGGGGGGGGGGGGGCAATTCCCCCCCCCGAAATTATCAGGAAGGGAGGAAATTTTATCCCTTTAGATGGAAAAAATAAAAAAAATTTTTCGCGCGCTTCGCGTGCAGAGACAGTAGACATTAGATTTATCATTTTCTTTGGTGATTTCTCGATTTTATGGACTATGGTTGTTGAAACATTGTGCGCTGCGCGCAGAAATTGAAAAAATTCGTCAAATTTACCTAATTTTTCAGTCTAATTTTGGCAGTCTGGCTGCTCATTTAAAAAAAAAATTTCCTGCGCGCTTCGCGCTCAGACGAAAACACTATTGCCAAAAAAATTTTCGTAACTTCCCCCCCCCCCCCCGAAATTGAACAGAATATCCGCGCCTGGTTCCACGGCTGATAGGCGAAGTTGCATGTGAAGGTTGATGGATGGCTAGAATGCAGTGCTACGCCAGCAGAATCAGGAGGGGTGTTGGTTGGCAGAAGTTGGCGCTGAGTGGCTGGAAGCGAAGCGCAGCGTTGCTATGCCAAACGGACCCCACGCTTGTCCTCTAAGCCACCCTCTATGACCAGCCATAATTCATCCTCGTCGTTACATTAGCAGGCTCAACAAATGACCAGATCCGTTTCCAATAGCCATGGCCAACGTATGAGCTGGTTTACAGCATAGTTGGGATGGTTAGAACAAGGATGTGGCTCGCTCTGTTCACCGTAGCCATCCTAGCTCCCAAGGGCTCAGGTAGAGTGGGAAGGCGGAAGAATAGGAGTAGGAGGAGCAAGTAAATGGTGCAGGAGCTTGCCAGCCGGGCTACACCAGCTTCCAGAGCTCTTGCTTCAAGCTTCTCACCAGTCAAGGCAGCTGGACGAGTCAGAGAGACGCCTGTTGGCTAGAGGTTCATTTTACTTACAGTCTCAAATTTTTATTCATTTTACTCACATTTTACTCACTTCACCAACAGGAAGCATTCCTGGCCAACCCCAGCTCCATAGCTGAGGTTGACTTCATTCGCACTACTCTTCTCGCCTCTCGCGCGGAAGAGCGCTGGTTCCCAAACCTCAGCCTCCCACAAAAAGGGGAATATGCCTTGGCTGAGGTACATTGGTGGGTACAAGGCGACTGGACAGAGCAGCTTCCTGAAGGGCGATGCGTCGACGGACAACTTCTGGAACTGGGCTTCTAGCCAACCGGTCTCGCTTTTCATTAGCTTCCCTTCTAATCCTTAATTCACGACATGTCATTTCTGCCTTCACACAATAAGTTCACTATGCCTTAAACTCAGTTAATAATGTCGCTTTCCCAACGCAAAAAGTTTTGCCTATTTATTGAATTGAAACTAACAATTTAACTGGAAAAAACGAAGGGCACGCGGACAAGTCAAGTTAATAATAGTAGTAGTGGAAGATGTAGGCTTGAACAGGGAAGCGGGCGGTGCACAGTGTTGCGGAAGAGCAGTGGGAAGTGGGAAAGTGGAGGCTGCACCGCTCCTCGTCCTGCCATCTGCAAGCGCCCATCGCGTTTTGCCGTTTATTCCCCTAAGTCTATTTCTTCCACACTTCGTTCTGCAGATTATCTGGGCTGCATGTTCATTTTTTTCTTGCCAGAATTGGTTGGACTTGATCCGTCCATGATCGACACTTCCAACGACCATGCCCTTTCTTGTCGCCAGCTATGCTCCACCAAGGCACAGGCTGCTGTACTCTCCTTACGTCCTTTCCCATTACGCCTAAGATTAAGCTTTAAAATAGCTTAGTTAGAGCAATATCACATGTATCTATTCGGAGGACTTGGACCACGCGGTGGGGTCAAAAATATTTGGTGGCGGCTGCCTCCTAGAACCCCCCCCCCCCGAAGATATACACCCCCCCCCGAAGATATACACCCCCCCCCCCGAGGATATACACCCCCCCCCCCGAAGATATACACCCCCCCCCCCCCCCGAAGGGTACTATATTGAAAATTTTTTTATTGCCTTAACATACTTCTCTTTACATATCTCGAAATTTAAACTCACGGAATTTTCATGTAGATGATTAAATACCTACTTTTTTTTACAAACATAGTTAGTCTATACCGGATGGCGGGCGCATGCCTACCAGGAGTAGGGGCTTGTCCCCTACCAGGAGTACCTTTCAAGATTCCAACTCAAAAGCTTAGACGCATGCTCGTCCTCGACGAGGTCATGGCTGTGGCAGTACCTACTAGTTAGTCTATACCGAGTTCATTGATGTTTTAAAGTGCTCAACTCGGTAAGGACTAACTAGTAGGTACTGCCACAGTGAAAGGACGAGCCTTTTAGTTTTTGTGTTGGCTACGCACTATATAGCGGTATAGACTAACTAGTAGCATGACGAACACGGTATAGACTAACTAGGTATAGACTCAGTAAAAAAGTAGGTATTTAGTTGTTTAGAAAAAAAATCCTTGAGTATAAATTTCGAGATATGTAAAGAGAAGTATGTTAAGGCAATAAAAACAATTTTCAATATAGTACCCTTCGGGGGGGGGTGTATATCTTCGGGGGGGGGGGGTGTATATCTTCGGGGGGGGGGGGGTGTATATCTTCGGGGGGGGGTGTATATCTTGGGGGGGGGTGTAAGTCTTGGGGGGGGGGGTTCTAGGAGCCAGCCTATTTGGCTTATGACTAGAATCCCCCCCATACCCGTTTTTCAACAATCCAAGACCAACCAAGATTTTTGCCCCCCCCCCCCCCAAAGGTTTTGCTCCCGCCCAAATTTTGCCTTGTATTCTTGAGGTTGTGGTCTAGTTTGTATTAAACTTTAAGGCTTCGCAAGCGAAGCCTACGCAGTTGCTGGTCTAGTTTGCCTTCAGCTTTAAGGCTTCGCAAGCGAAGCCTACGCAGTTGCTGGTCTAGTTTGCCTTCAGCTTTAAGGCTTCGCAAGCGAAGCCTACGCAAATGCCACTATACAAAGGTTTTGACTAAGCCTAAGCCTTTCATAGAGTCAGTATACCGATTGTAAAAAATACCCGAGTTTGGTGACCACTATCCCCCCCCTCCCTCCAAATGCCACTTGGTGGGGGGATACTGGTCATCAATCAAGGGATTTTGGCATTTGGGGGGGATACTGGTCACCGAAATCGATGACCAGGATCCCCCCCCAAGTGCAAAAACACCAAAAATCGCCTTGAAAGCATGACCATACGTGCATGACATGCACTGTATACTTACTTGGAGGGGATAATTACGTGGGGGGGAACTTACCTGGGGGGTAGAATTTTGGGGGGGGGGGGGGGTAGAAGCCTTGGGGGGGGGGATTCTGGTCATAAGCCAAATATTTATTGTGCTAACACCATTAGTTTATTGGGCTAACAACATTTGCATACCAAAACCAGGTAAAAACTACTGAAATTTCATTAATTTTGAATATTTAAAATTAAATGTTGAAAATTATTAACTGAATAAATTTCCAACCCTATTAGCTGGAATTTGGAAGATTGTATATGCGTTTGGTGCTAAGCTAACTGTAGCCAATTCGGCAAGAAGGGGTCAAACACGTAGATTATTGGGCTAGAAAAACACAAAGTCAGGTGCGTGTTGACACAAACCTGGGGGTTTGTGTCTGGCCCCGATTCGGCAAGCGCCACACAGAATCGTGTCAACACGCACCTAGTTGTGGTTTTTTTTAGCCAAACTCTTTGAGGAAAGAAGGTGGAAATATTAAGCGCATGTTAAGCTTAATTTATTGTGCATGGTATCCTGTGCGAAAATGGACAAAATGGCCGAAAATGAAAAAAATTAATTAATTAAATGATTAAATGTTATTGTTTAAAATTGTGAGGCAAATGTTGAACAAAGTCAGTTGGCTAATATGGTAAAGAGAGTTATAAAAAAAAATTAGAGCTTATTGGTCTGGCTACAAAGTTGGTGGAGAACACGCTGCTGGTGGAGGTTTGAGGCACGAAATAAATATTTTATCTATGCTATTTAAGGGGCACAAATTTAAGGACACATTTTTAAGCTCTGGACAGGAACCATCAATCGGTGCATATTTGTTCACATACAAATCAGTCGACACTTATTTTTAGAATATTAGGCTGCCACTGTAGGAAATTAAGTTTGGATACCAAAATTTTAAAAAAATCCGCAAATCGAAAATTTTGAATGTCATTTTTTGCAGATAATTCAATTATATTGTAAAAATTTATTCTGAATTTTTTTTATTGGAACTTATTAGAATTGACCAGAATATTTATTTTTTTTAGGATTCACTGAACTGAAAGCTATGAACAATGAAAAAATAAGTCATTTTTAAAACTATCATTTTTCATTTCCATAGCCGTTTTTTCATTAGTATATTTCATTTATTTACCCCCTGCATTTCATTAAAAATTCGATAATTCAACTTTTCACCAATCATTTACACCATTTGCATCAACAAATACTGCAGAACAATACCAAAAGTCACCATAAAAGTGGAAAAATGAGACTGGTGTCGATGATAAAACCCTAGGATTACTAGGGTCGGCTGTGACACGTCTCAGTGGGTTGGTGTCAGCCCTGACCCATTCTTGGCGAATCGGAAAAGGGTCAATTGACCCTGACCCCAACACTTAGTGTCAGGGTTTGTGTCGGTGTCCAGTACTTAAGCAACACCGACCCATTGTTGCCGAATTGGCTACTGCAAGTTAAATGGAAAACATTTACTGAAATATATTAAATTTTAAATATTTGAAATCAAATAGTGAAAATTAGTTACTGATCTATTTAATTTGGAAAATCTATATGTACCTATTATTTTGCCTAAAATGAAAAAAATTGCCTTAAAAGGGGGGGGGGGGCAAACAATTTTCGGCAGCCACTTTCAAATCACTTGATAAAGCAATGAAACAGTCTATTTCAGCATGATGAGTTGAGGAACTAACTATTCAACATCCGACATGACTTCTACATATTTACTAAATCTCCTAAAAACAATTGGGACTTAGAATGTCTATGCTTCAAAGTGGAAGGGATGTAGGCAGTAGTATACGGGACACATTGCGACTGCGTGGCGAGCGTTCCAGCAGCCCCAGCAATGGCCGGCTGCACTTCAGCTTGTTCGGGGGGCTATGACGGACAGTCTTGTGGCTCCTTTGATGGATCCATGGTCAACGTCTTCTCCACCGGTCACCTCCAATTTATCGAAATTTACTAACGTTTAAAAAATACTGCTTAAGTTGCCTGTCCTGATTTGACCACCACAAATGCCGCAGTAAGTTACGATAAGGGCTTGGTGTCATCTGGGAGTGGACGACCCATCCAGACAAGGGCAACTCTCAGCTGTTCCTCCCCTTTGCAACTCGACCCCGCCATTACTCCACTAGTCTGCCAGTCTGACGGAACCTGGCACCACCAGCCTACCCCTACTTGCCAAAGTTCCTTCTTACACATGCCTTTACTTCCCGACCAAGCAAATATTTTCAGTTGTCACTTCAACATCTACCTCCACATCTACTTCAACTTCAACATCTACTTCCACTTCCACTTCAACTTCTACCTCCACATCAACATCTACCTCAACATCCACATCAACTTCAACATCCACTTCAACATCTACTTCAACATCCACTTCAACCTCCACCTCAACTTCGACATCAACATCAACCTCCACATCAACCTCCACATCAACCTCCACGTCAACCTCCACATCAACTTCAACATCCACTTCAACCTCCACCTCAACTTCGACATCAACATCAACGTCAACCTCCACATCGTCCTCCACATCAACCTCCACATCAACCTCCACATCAACATCCACATCAACCTCCACATCAACCTCCACATCAACCTCCACATCAACCTCCACATCAACCTCCACATCAACCTCCACATCAACCTCCACATCAACCTCCACATCAACCTCCACATCAACCTCCACATCAACCTCCACATCAACTTCAACATCCACGTCAACTTCCACCTCAACTTCGACATCAACATCAACGTCAACCTCCACATCGTCCTCCACATCAACCTCCAAATCAACCTCCACATCAACCTCCACATCAACCTCCACATCAACCTCCACATCAACCTCCACATCAACCTCTACATCAACCTCCACATCAACCTCCACAGCAACCTCCACATCAACCTCCACATCAACCTCCACATCAACCTTCACATCAACCTTCACACTCTTCACATCAACCTTCATATCAACTCAAACAACAACCTCCACATCAACCTCCATACCAAACCCCACATCAACCTCCATATCAACCCCCACATCTACCTCCACATCAACCCCCACCTCAACCTCCACCTCAACCTCCACATCTACCTCCACATCAAACTCCACATTAACCCCCACATCAACCCCCACATCTACCTCCACACCAACCTCCACATCAACCTCCACATCAACCCTCACATCAACCTCCACCTCAACCTTCACATCAAAATCCACGTCAACTTCCGCATCAACCTCCACATCAACGGCCACATCAACATCTACGTCAACTTCTGCATCAAAATCCTCATCTACATCCACGTTTACGTCTACGTCTTCCTTCACAATGACTTCAACGGCCACGTCAACGTCCACATCAACTTCAACTTCCACCTATACTTCGACATCTACATCCATATTCAAACCATCTTCCACATCCACTTCAACCTCCGCCTCAACCTCTACATTAACTTCTACCTTAACCTCCACGTCAACCTCCACAGCAACCTCTATTTTGATTTCTGCAGTATCCTTCACATCAATATCCACATCAGCTTCCTCGCCATCCGCCACATCATCCTCAGCATCAACATTCGCATTAACTTCAACCTCGACATACACTTCCACATCAACTTCAAACCCCATGTCAACCTCCACAAAATTGTCACCTTCAACCTCTGCCTTCATCATAACCTCTACTTCAACCTACACCACAGCTTCGACCTCGGCAGCCATTTCAATCTCTACGCTTACTTCTACTCCTTTATCGACTTCATCCTCCAAGTCATACGTGACTTCCACCTTCTCTTCTGGACCGATCTCCACATCCTCCTTCATTGCTTCAACAACAACCTCCACTTTAACCCTTCACACTTCGCCATCGACGCTAACTTCAACTTCAACGATAACCTCCATTTCAACACCCACTTCTGCCTTGAGCTCAATATCCAGTTCTTCATCAAGTTTGACACCTATTCCAAATAGCAGTTCAACTTTATTTCCATCCACTTTTACGACGACTTCAACCTCAAGCTTAGCTCAAACATCAGCCTCCACCGCCTTCCAAACCTCCACTGCCACCTCGTCATCATCTTCATCTATCACCACAGTCACTATTTCATTCTCCACTTCAACATCCACCACAACATCTACACAGGCGTCAGTCCATACGAACGAATCTTCCACTGTTTTCACTTCTACCTCAACATATTCGTCCACTTCCATCGTTACCTCCACTTCACCGTCCACATCAATATCTTCGTCCACATCAACACCGACGCTTTCCATTACTCCGGCCACCATTTTGTCGTTTGCTTTCAACTCTTTCATATCAATATTTTACTCGAATGACCCCATGTTCACGCATGATTTCCAATTAAACGTTTACGTTACCCTTTATCTTTAAGATCTACGTCAATAACTGTATCCGCTGCTGCAACATCGCCTAATTCCACGACAGTTGTCACAACGTCTATGCCAAATACCATAGCAACCTCTTCCTCAACGGCCACACTCACCACAGCACCAGCGTTGACACTTACGGCGACACTATCAACGTTCAGTTTCAGCACGACCTCTCTCTCATTACCAACGTCAAGCGCGTCTTTCATCTCGTCTTCTAGCACCGACCTAACCATCCGGGAAACACCAGGAACAGTCTCGACATTACCTTCCTCTAGCTCACTTTCGTCAGAAACTTCACTCACTTCGAAGAAAGTCATATCCACGCCGCCATCTACAGTCCAGTCGAAATCAACAACAACCACAGCAGCAGGATGCATAGGCCCACCTCCACTAATCCCCGACTTTGTGGAAACCCTTCTCAGCTCCCTCAGAGGTGCCCATCGCCAGTTCTCAAATGACAGTGTTCAATGGGCTAAATATTGCAAGGAAAGCACATCGTAGCGGGAAGTGAAGTCCAAGCCTCTTGTGTCCCCGGGGCCTATTTTGAGGACGGGAGGCCCAGCAAGAGCTTCACCTGCCTCCCCGACGGCTCCTGGACTCCGGGAGAGGAGGAGTGCTCCGTTTTCTGCAGCCCACCCAGCGCCCCCGGCGGCGGCAGCTTCAACTTCTCCCAGCCTCCCCTGCCCCGTCTCGGCTTCCCCCTCGCCACCCGCGCTCTCTTCACCTGTCCCCCATCAACCCTCCTCAATGCATCTCTTCCTTTCCACATGCCTAGCCCCAATTCTTGCCCAACCTAGGCAAGCTCGCCTCTGGAAGCAGTCTGCATAGCTCAGCAGCGCTTTGTGCCCGAGATCCAGGCGGAGTGCATTCGTATCCCCTCTCCCTATCACCTCTCCTTGGAGGCTAAGAGGTGTGGGGGCATTGGCAGCTGGGTGTTTGGTGCCAGAGCCAGGACGCCTGGTCGTCTACAACTCTTCCAGCATCAGCCCAGGCCAGCGCTTTAGCGTCAACGGCACAATCGTTCTCATTTCCTCCTTTCCTCATCCAAAAACATATGAAGAGTGCTGCAAGGCTTTCCGCTGTGCCATGACGGGGTTCTGGGTGTATCCGAAGGAGGCGCAGCAGGGCGTGTGCCAAGCAGACGGTATCTGGCTTCCACCGCCCGAGGACTCCTCTTGCTTCGGTTTCCTTCACTCTCTTCTTTCAGTTGCTAAGCGTGATCGCTATTAGAGACTGAGTGCCAAAAAATACACCTCCTCAGATTGAGCTTATTCTTTTTGGTAGTTAGCGCAGCAGGTACTTAGAGTTTTTCACTTTAAATGAAAATTTTTGCGTTATAGCATAGGGAAAGGTGCAAAAGATCATTAAAAGCCTTCTCCCTTTTTCTCACATCAGCATTGGCTGAAAGACAAATATTTAGTCGAAAACTTAGCACAATTTACTAAGCACACTATACTTGTAAACATTTATACATTGAAACATTTAAAATAAATTAAAATTAAAAAACATTTTGAGCAATTTTTGGCTATGCGAAAATCATGAAAAAGTTTTTTTATCAATTTGAGCTAATTATCATGATTATGGGTCAACTTTCAGGCGAATGTGTCAAAAATCGGGTTACTAAATGCGTAAGAAATTTTAAATCAAGAACATATGGCAAAACATCCAAAAATAACCGTTTTACCAGTTTTTGGGCAGCGCGTCACAGAGCTCATCGATTTTGTTTAGTGTTTGATCAAATATGCAGCCACAGCTGATGGGAAAAAAGTGGAGAAGGTACAATTGTACACTTTGGAATTTTTTCTCAAAAATTATCGTTCAAAGCATAAAAGTTTAGAGCTTGCCACTCTACTTGGTGCCCTGTAACCACAAAAAGAATGAGCTTTATTTGCGGAGGTGCATTTTTGGCATTGTGCCTTCAAAATAATGAATGAGCGAAGAGTGTGTGAAATAGATTGTGCGGGCATTTTATTCTGCTGTTTGAGCAAGATTTTTTTATCGAATATAAATATTTAGCGTCCATTGGTATTGACAGTAAGCTGTAGATGTTGTTTTAAAACTAATTAGAAGGTTATATAAAATTCATTTAACGGAGCCAAGTGCACGTATACGCCCTATGCGGCAAAATTCAGTTTTACGCCTTTGTACTTACCTAAGAAGCAAAATCTAAGCTTTGCTTAAACAAATGGCATTGCTTATGAGCACTACCATGCATCGGCGTTGCATGGTTGATGAGAGAGATTGGTGTTGCATGCTGATTGCCGAATGAGAGTAGCTGATATGGTGATTCCTTCCAGACAAGCTGCATTCAGTTTATACCTTGGATTTAGCCAAACTTTTAACCTTGCTTTCATATGGAAGTGATACGATTTGAATGATCAATGTTTTCGTTTTCGGCCATCCTTAAAATTAGAACGAATGAAATGAAAGCAGACTACGGAAAATGGAATAGAATAATAGAAGTATAGCGACGCAGGCAAAGCCTGGAAGCGAAATTGAGGCTGGAGGCAAATCGTATGCGGAAATATCACAGCTGCAATCGATCGGTGGGAAGTAAATGCAGATGAGTACTGGACAGGAGTACTTGGATGCATGCACTGGTCCTCTGGCACCAAGAGACAGAGACGACCAAGACTATTGAAGGCTCCTACTGGCATGAAGCGTGCAGCACTGCACCACTTTCACTGCAGCACAAAAGCAAATGATAGAAAATAAGCCCACCACTCGCGTCCAAGCGAGCAAAAGCGGATGGAAGGAAGTCAAGTTCACAAATGGGACACAATGGCCGGCTTGAGAAGCGGAATACGCGTGGACGGGAGGGCGAGAGAGAGAAGAAGGCCTTGGACTGGTGGAAGAGAGGCGGAAGAGAGGTGGCGAGGAGGGCACCCGCAGATTGGGAATTAGAATCAGAGCAGCAGCAGAGTGAGCAGTGCCGCGAACAGAAGCAGCAACCTTGGCCACAACCGCCCGCTTCTTCCTCGCACATTCATGTCCTCCCACGTATCTCCTGCACAAAGCTTTAGCTGGCTGTGTGGGAAGACATTAAGGGTGGGAGGGAACCATAATGAACGAGGTAGTCGATGGAGGGCTGAGGATCGGGTTCTTGCACGGGCTGGGAGGGCAGGTCGAGGATGTAGTCGGAGGAAGGAGCTTTCTTGTCCACCTTTGGCTTGGGCAGGCCCGGAGGGCGGTGCTGCTCCCACTTGGCCTCCATCTCCTTCGCAAAGGACTGCCTCACGGCCGGGTCCACCTCATCCCCACCATCCCCCTCCTTCCCTACGTCTCCGTACATATCTGCAACAATGCTCGCCCTGCATTGCTTGTCAGGGAGGGCTATGTGAGGAAACGGCTTTGGGAAGGCGGAGTTCCGTCCAGCGTGTGAATGGCGGGGTGTAGAGGGGGCTGGGGGCCGCCGCGACGGAGGACGTGAATGCGCAGTCGCATGGCTGCCGTTTTGCACAGGCCACCCTCCTGGTTACGCTCCCCACCCTTTTGGCCCGTGCTTGTTGCTACAATCATTGCCATTGTCAGATTTATCCTCTGCTTTTCTTCAGCCGAAGAGTAGGTGAAGAGTGATAGAATGCGGATGTGAAGGAAGGAGTAGTAGGGGGGGTAGGAAGGAGTAGAGGGGTGAGGGCTTAACGAGGCCTGGCAGGGTGTCAGCACCAGTGGTCACTAAACTCCTCAGGTGACCACTGGGGGGCAGGGGATCTGCGCCAAGGCCGCCGCCGCAATTAGACGCTCCACTCATTAACTCTTCCGCCCCGCTGCCCCCCTTCCCCTACTCCTCTCTCATCCCCTTTCATCTCCCTCCTCCCCATTTCTGGCCGGTGGTGATGAATGCGGCTGGGAGCACAGGCTGGCAGACACTTGGCACCTCCCGAAGGTCGCGTCCTCCCAAGTAGGCGTGCAACAAGCCCCTTCGCAAACATCTCCCATACCCGCCCCCTCCTCGCCTCTGCTCAAACTCACTGCGTCCGCAAATAAACACAACAATCCCACGCCCCTCCCTCTGCTCTCCACCCTTCCTCTCCTCTACTCCCTGACCTGATGCCTGGCCCGCTCCTACAGCGACGGGATTAACACCCTCAGAGTGGACACTGCCTCTCAGGACAAGCCCTCCACTGTTTACCGCACACTCAGGAAGCATGCACTCTCTTCTCCCCCTCTACTCAAACAACCCCCTGCCCCCTTCAGTTGACATTCACCCGCCCTTATTCTCTGCTATTAGGAAACGCCTCTTTCCCTTTCCCTCTTCTGAAATGCTATTTGCCGAGTCTACTTTTTAACGACGTCATTGGTTTAATGTCACCTTATCGCAAGTTCTAGGCTAGCCAACTGCACTGCAGGGACGAATGATAGTAAAAAGAGGTAGAAAATGGTTCTCACAGATGAAGTAGTACTGGCCTCCGGGATGGAACTGGATGAGCTGAGGATTGGGGGTGAAGAGGCGGAAGACGGTCTTGACGCTGGAGGGGGCGGGGAAGGATCCGTTCTTCATCACCGTCGGGGGGAAGCAGATGCCCGCCAACTTGGCGCCCTTGTCCAGGGCACAGTTCTCCGCCTCCGCCGCACCCACCTGCACCAACCACCCTCTTCCTCCTCTCCTATTCAGAAGGCGTAAAACGGAAATCCCCCACCCAACAGCAGCCCCCCAACCCCATTGTCCCATCCCCGCTCTCCCCAAACGGGATTACTCACCGCTGCTCCAGCCCACAGAGCCAGAGCCAGGCCAGCCCTCCATCCCCATTCAGCCAACTTTCCCCGCCCGGAGCAAAAAAGCGGCCTATTCTCCGGCTCCTCCTGGCTTATGGCGCCAGTTCGTCAGCAGACGGATGACTGAACGGAGAGCCTTTGGCAGGATAGAATGGAAAAAAGCGTACCAGATAGATGTGGCTGTACTCTTGGGGGTCGCCTCGATCTGGGCAGATGAAGGTGAGGGAGTCTCGCAGGCGCACTGTGAGGATATGTCTGCTGTTGTTGCTTAAAAATCTGCAACTTTGTTTTTACAGGACAACGTCAGACACTTCACTGCCTTCTCATCTGTTCCCAGTCGTCTTGCATTGCTCTTTAGTCCGTTGGGCCGGATATTGGAGGGTGATTAGGCGGCCACCCTGGGAGCGGGCATTGAGGCATTGAGTGCAAGCACTTCCGAGGCACACTCATACAAGGCCAATTGGCCCAGACACCACCCCTGCACAGGGGGGGACAGGTCTAAATGAAGGTGCGCATAGCCAATGCAAGCGTCTCGCTCGGCTATTCTATGCTGTCTGCCAACAGGCATTCCATTGGCCTGCCCTTTGGGTGTGAATAGCGGGTCAGGGCGGGGTCATGGCGGAGCAAAAAACGCCCCACTCCAACAGCGACTTCAGCTCTCTATTGCCTTTGCAGATGCAAATGCGGCCGGCTCCCTTCCATCCCTTCCGTTCGCACTCTCCTCCTCCCTTTGTAGCCTCCCTACCGCACATGCTCCTACTTCTTTCACACTCACTGGAGCGAGCTGAGCCTCTCTGATTCCCATCTCCCTTGTTCCCCACCAGCTCTTGGCGAAGCAGCGCGACATCTGTTGGAGAGAAGGAGGAGGGAAGGGAGTGGCTAGACAGGAGGTTGAAGGCGGGGAGGTTGTGGGGTCAGTTGCGGCCGTCACTCCATAGGCCTGCTCACTTCCTCACCTTCACTCCGGCAGACCAAACAGTCCGCCTATCTGATTTACAGTCTCCCACTGGCGCTCAATTTTTGGCCGGCACAGATGGGGCCAGTGAATTGGCACCTCTCCGCTCCTCTACGCCCCCACCCTCCCCCCTCTTCCAGGCAGGCGTAAAGGTCAGGGCTGGGGGCAGGGAGGGGAAAGGGACTCTGAGGCTATGATGACGGATGAGGAGGGGAGGAGTGCTGCTATGCCTGCGCCAGTCCTCATCACCCTGACCCAAGGCGGACGCCATCGGGCCTAATTTATTGCCTCTGATCCCCGGTCACTCAGATAACAGCCCCATGCTTATGATGGCCCTTTAAGACACCCCACCCCCACTGCTCTATCATCACTCCCCTCCTCTACTCTGTCCTCCTGCACCATCTGCACCATTTGAAGGCGGAGGAGAAAGAAAGGAGCACTGTATTTTGGGAGAAGAAGGAGTGTGAGCTTAGCGCTGCAGTGAAAGGGAGTGTGCAGAGGCAGTGGAGCGAGGCAAGCGCAGGGCCTGTGATCTCTGAGAGAGCTCCAAAAAACCTTATTGCTTGGCCGCCTGCGGAAGAGGGGAGGGGGGGGGGGGTGAAAGTAGACGGCTGGTGAATAGCCAGTGCAATGCGTCATTGGCCGCATCCCCTAAACTGGCTCCAGACTGCACACCTGCTGCTCCTGCCCTTTTCCCTCCTCTCTTTTTCCATTTCCGCTGGTCTCACGCTTGCGCTAAATACCCGCCCAAAGCCTCTCTTCCAATTATGGCTTACCTCCCAATCAGAGGACAGAACTGGTCAGCTAGTCACAACTCACAGCCAGACACTGCAGTGCATACTAATGCGCTTTCCTGGAAAGCAGTGCTCCCTCCCTCTCTCAAAATCCCTCTCTTGTTCACCCCCTGCGGAAGGCAGAGAGACCAGGAATGTGAAACAATTGAAGCCGCTACAACTCACATTTTTGACACCAGCAAGAACGCTAACTACACCCACATATCTTCAACTACAGTTGCATAACCTCAAATGGCATGGGAGGCTGAAATAAGGAAGGCCCAAGGGTGTTGAGCGCAACCGGCAATCAAAAGCTTAGGCCGGACTCTTTGACAGGCAAAGTCTACAGGAGATTTTCTAGGCCGGATGACCTTGCATAATCGTTCGCATGGCTGGAGGGTGGAATAAGAATGGAAGAAGAGATGTAGAAGAGGAGGAAATGGCGTACATGGGGTTGTTGGAGGTCCACTTGATTGGTCCGATCTCGCGTCCAACGGCCGATTGTAGCTGCAGCAAGAGCAGCACCAGCAGCCCTCTCCACATTGCATCAGGGCCTTCACGCTTCAAATCACTCCAATCCTTTTTTTACCCCTCTCCTCCACACACTCACTCTTCTCACGCGCAAAAGAAGCAGGATAGGGAGCTGGGGCATGGAATTTATGCGCACGGGCCTTGATTGAGTCAGTTAGGACAGGCAGGGAGTGCTGGTGAGCCTGGCAAAAGAGGAGTGCTTGAAAAAAGAAGGATAGGGCCAAAGGACACTAATGGGAAGCCATCTTTCATGGAGCAGGGAGGGAGGGCGGGAGGAGGAGACGGGGATGGTGTGAGAGGGGGCGGCCAGGCCTCTGAGGGACTGGCGGGATTTGGCGGCTGGACAGGCCCCGATGGCAGCGACACCTAGCGTCTTTCTCCCACTCTCACCTTTGGCCCGCCCACCAGTCTTTGCTTCTTCTGCCTTTTGCTGAAAATGCCTTGTCATTTTGATGCTATCTTGTTTTGCAAGGCTTGCTTTCGCTGGTCTTTATTTGAGGACGATGTAAAATGCATGATGGTGTCAATTTTGTGCAGTCTTTACACATGTTATTTAATATTGCTTCTACAACTGGGAGTACAAATCAAAGTTCTGCTATAAGCCTGCAACTAAAGCAAAGCTGGACAAGCGTAAGATGAGCAAGATGGATTGACATTTGGGGCATAGGAAGGTTGGAGATGGGGACAAGGAGAAATGATAGAGAAGGCGAAGACTGGGCAAAGGATGTTGTCGGGGTAACGGAGGCTCTTGCCCGCCTACCTCAACCTCAGCCTCAGCCTCCAGTCACTGCTAATTACGCCCCCAGCAGCCCTCCCCCAACATTCCCCAATCCGCCTCCTTCTCTCTGCTGCACAAGGAACTACACGATCAATGCCTGAGCTCCTTGTCTAGCTTCCTTCTAGTCTACTCTCGCTCCACTACTCTATCCTCCCCTCCCCTCTCCCCCTCCCTTCACTATGGGCTGTTCCCTCTCCGCCCCATCCGCAAGGAGATCCAACAGTGTATATCTCACATTTGGTCTTCCTGTCTTGTTAGGGAGGAGAGAATGAGGGGGATTGAAGAGAAGGAAGGTAGTGGAGCTGGACCCGGAGGAGTTGATCATTGCTGAGCGTCCGCCCACCCCACCGCCTATCAAAGTTTCCTCCCCCTCACTTCCTCGCCCTCCAACCAGAGATGAATCGCCTCAAGGTCAGCATCGGTGAGGAAATCGGCATCGCCCGAAGTAATCAGAAGAGCATCATATTTATGTTTGGTGAGAAGCGAAGAAGAAGAGGGCTTGGGAGTGAGAGGGTGATTGATGGTAGGTGGGCCGGGGAGTCAGAAAGGCTTCATCGCGGAGGAGCTAGTGAACAAATTGGGCTTTCACCTCATATCAACCGAGGATGTCGTCCTCACTTATCTTCCCAACAAAGTCTCCAACGCCGTGGAAACGACACAGGAAATCCAAGAATTGCTGAGAGTTAGTGCTTTTTGGTGGATAGTGGTGGTGAATTGCGGTTGGTATTAAAGACGGACCCAGATCTATTGACGCTGGACTGGGTGCTGCATCTGATAGCAGCTCGACTCTCCACCTCTGTCAGTCGCCGTTTCCTCGTGGACATTGTCCCCAACCTGCTCAGTATCCAACGATCCTCCTCCTTCAACAAAGCTGAATACGAGCAGGAACTCGCCGACTTTGAAACCAAGGTTCCCACATTATTTTTTTATTATAATTCTGATAGTTTTCAAAGCAGACTCTGTCTCAAGCCTAAATGAGGAGGGGTCCTAAGCTGTCGTCTCCTGCATTTATGCCGCCGCAAACGGTTTTTAGCTAGCTTTGCACAATGTCAACCGATTTCGAATTCCAGTCCAGATGCTATTAACTCTTTGAAAAAACTGTATTTTTGGTTTTTTACCGTGAAAAAATTAATGTTTCAAAATTTTAGCTAGAGGAAAAATATTTTTAACCAAAGTATTTGCTCCAGACAGTTAGCCATCGTTTAGTCCCCGCGACTCTTGGAGGAAGCAATTGGAACAGAAAAAAGCCAAGTTGCAGTTCCCGGTGCTGTTTGCTCTGAACTTTGCGGTGCCGAATGTCTTTGTTCATCCCTCAGCCCCATCCTCGTCTTCTTCTTCTAAATCTTCGCACAAAGTAACTACATACAGCCAGCCATATTTGTTATGCTGATGTTCCATAAAACAGGGTGAAAAGGAGGAGAAGGAGGGAAAGGAGAAGAAGAGCGTTTTTGCTCAAGGCTCGGACGAAATCGACAATGAGAGAATACGAGTGGATGATCATTAGCAAACGCTCTAACTAATAAGCAATCAATTATAGAGGCGAAATGAAGCTTACCTGGAGACAGCGACCCCTTATATGGACTACTTCTCATCCCAAGGGAAACTAGTTTCATTTGAGGTTCTTCAATCTATTGTAGAACAAGCAATTTATCTTTACCCTCCTACCACTACCCCAGATTCAAATCGTCCTATATATGACTTAGAAAAGTAGTTTGAGGTGCCGCCGAATGCGAAGGAGCGCGTCTGGGAGACGTTGGAAAAGTTCATGGACATACAAGGATTTGCAGCACCAGAAAAAGTAGACAACAACCTGATTATCTTTCACAGCGGTGCTGAGTGAAGGAGTTGCGGGCGAGCTGGGGAATGGGGCTGTTCTTTCAGACCTTGAGCAGACTCGTGGATTAAACGCGGAGGCTTACGGCTTCCATTGCATCAGCATCTCTACTATCACCGGCCACAAACTCCTTTCACTGGCAAGCGTTCTCTTTTGGCCTCATCCTCTCATTGCTTCAAATCCCTTCCAGAAGTCCAATTTCTTCCAATTTTCATTTCAATTTTCCTTTTCTTCTATTAATGTTTACTGCTCGGTCTGTGCTGTCGAAGTGGAATTAATGAGGAATGTCTAAATATGAGAGAGGAGCATTGGTAAAAGGGGAGTAAAAGTGTGAAAAGCTTGGGTGTTAGGAGGAGGCGATGGGTCTGCTGCGCCGAGAAGTGGGCGGTAAATATGCCTTGGTCAAGGTCTACCTGGACAACCTGGATGAAAGCCAGGGCCAGGTTCTTTGGTCTTTCTCAAAAAAGGAAACGGGGAGCAAGGCACGGGGAGCTTGTAAGGTTCGGAAGAAGGCGATAACATTTCTGGAAGCGGGACGGTGTCACCTGGAAGAGCTGCTGGGGGCGGGTCACAGGAGGCGACCCGCCAGGCCCTACATTCATCCTTTTCATACCATCGCTTCCACCAACGGGACTATCTGCCTTTTTCCGGTCAAGGTTCTTTTTCCTCATAACATCTCCATTACGTTTTAATCAAACTTTATTTTTTGTCAGTTGGCTTTTGTTTTTGTGTTTAAGAAGTGGGTTTAATATTTCAGTTCGTAGTTGAATTGTAGTACTTGTATGCAATTGTATTTTCTTCAAATAGGCCAAACAACGTCAAATAGTTATAATATTTGAAATAAGACTAAATGTTTAGTTTTTTGCGTTTTTAATAGTTATTTTGATAGCTAATGCTATGTTTCCTGAAATCGACGCGGTTATCGCCGCAATGCATGATATTGCTGTCGCAAAACAGCTATACATTAAATAAGCAAAAAATATATAACCCATTTGTATAAATTATTTAACATGGTGATATAGGAGATGGGATGGTTGAGGTTAGAAGGCAGTGCTTGTAGATGGATATATCGTTGGCGCAGTCAATAGCGGCAGCGTTTCTGTCGAATGGGACGGGATCCGCTGGGAGCTGCTCCCTCTCCATGTCCACTAGCTCAATCGGCGCCGTAAGCAGTTTGCGAGTACTGCCTCTATTTTCCTTTCCTATCACACCCACCTTTCCTCCGCACCTTCCTTTTGGGCGGGGAGCGGTGTTGGCGTTTCTGTCGAATGGGACGGGATCCGCTGGGAGCTGCTCCCTCTCCATGTCCACTAGCTCAATCGGCGCCGTAAGCAGTTTGCGAGTACTGCCTCTATTTTCCTTTCCTATCACACCCACCTTTCCTCCGCACCTTCCTTTTGGGCGGGGAGCGGTGTTGGCGTTTCTGTCGAATGGGACGGGATCCGCTGGGAGCTGCTCCCTCTCCATGTCCACTAGCTCAATCGGCGCCGTAAGCAGTTTGCGAGTACTGCCTCTATTTTCCTTTCCTATCACACCCACCTTTCCTCCGCACCTTCCTTTTGGGCGGGGAGCGGTGTTGGCGTTTCTGTCGAATGGGACGGGATCCGCTGGGAGCTGCTCCCTCTCCATGTCCACTAGCTCAATCGGCGCCGTAAGCAGTTTGCGAGTACTGCCTCTATTTTCCTTTCCTATCACACCCACCTTTCCTCCGCACCTTCCTTTTGGGCGGGGAGCGGTGTTGGCGTTTCTGTCGAATGGGACGGGATCCGCTGGGAGCTGCTCCCTCTCCATGTCCACTAGCTCAATCGGCGCCGTAAGCAGTTTGCGAGTACTGCCTCTATTTTCCTTTCCTATCACACCCACCTTTCCTCCGCACCTTCCTTTTGGGCGGGGAGCGGTGTTGGCATTGCAGCTGAGTGCTGTGGAGCTGAACACGTTCAACTGGAGGAACGGGCTAGGCCCTGACCGCAACAACGTCCTTCTTGAACGTACCTCCCATCCCCGACGCTCCCTTGAGATCACCGACACTCACTCCAACCTCATCACTCCCGTCTCTGAGTGACGCTTCGCAATGCCTGCCAACCCCTCGGGTCATGCTTACCCTACTCAATCCAGCTCAACTCTTTCTCTTTATTTCATTTCATGCGCTTTATTCCATTGCTCACTTTAATTCGAAGGCTAGTTGTAGGTTTGCTGTTGAAAGATAAGTGCGCGTTACGTTTGATAAATTAAGCCAAAAACCTGCTAAACCTCTCTGTTTTCCATTCAAAATATACCAAAATACACAATACACTTTTGCAAAATATACCAATTGACCTTAAACCCTTAACTTGGAGGGGTGAAACGGACGATCAGCAATGGAATCTAATTAGAATGGTAGTAGTAATTAGTAATTAGTATTATCACAGAGCTAAATTTAAAAACTAGTTGTACATGACACTATTTGGATGAATTTCTGCTTTATTTTGTTTCGAAACTGGGATATGATAATAGCAAGTTATAAGAAATGGTCATTATTCTTACTAGCGAGCATGAAAAGTGAAGCAGAACGGGAGCATAGAAAAAGGTGTCAGGTCTAGAATCAGCTGCCAGGAAGTGGTCACCGCTTTGAATGGAAGAAGCGTGAAAAGAGGGAAGCTGGTGGGTAAGCGATCTGCATTCATCAGAGCGATCAGCATTCATGGCAGCAGCCAGCCTGTCAGTCAAATCTGGCTCCAGGCCTGTCAGTCCCAGAGAAGGAGAAGGGTGGAGAAGGCTACGTGATTTGGAAGCAGAATATGGAGCGGGATGGGTGGAAGAAGGTGGAGAGAGGGTGGGAGTGTGATAGGGGAATGGGGATGGGGCTTGACGTCAAAGGGGCCCTGCCTAATCCGACCCCCAGCTGGGCCCAACTTTCATTGCCCGCCGCAATTAAGGCTCCTCAACGCACCGACGCCTGATAACGCCTCCCTCCCCCTCCCGCCTTTCATTAGGCCACCGCCGCTCCGGCCCTTATTTGACACTCGGGAGCCATCGCCTCACTTTCTCCCTCCCTCCATCCATCCATCCCTCCCTCTACCCTCCTCCATTCCACTCCTCTTTTACTTCCGCCCTCTTCAAATTTATCCTTCCAGCCTAGTCCTTCATTCTTTCAGAATCTCATCCTCCATCTTGGATAGGTCTGAATGAATGAAGAGGGAAGAGGTGAGAAGGAGGAGAAAGTGTGTTGGTGGTCGAGAGCTGGAAGGGAGGTACGTGGAGGAGTGGCTTGGGTTCCTCCGCTCCGCTCCGCTTCCCTTCTCCCCTTACCTAGACGCATGCCGAAGCCAGCTATTACATCTGTCTTTATGCCCCAGCTCTAGACCAGCCTGCCCTCCTCCACCCCTTTCCCATCCTCCGCTCTCTCGACTCCGATTCTTCTATCATCCCTCAAAGCCTTTGATGGGTGGGCGGAGGGAGAGGAGAAGGAAATGGTGGAAGAGTGAGGGGGCGGGGGTAGATGCGCGCGGCTTCATTCAGTCAATTAGCGCGCGGCAGCGCTTCCCTATCTCCATTTCACCGTCAGCGCGCCCATCCGCAGGCTCCTCTTCCTCCTCTTCCTCGTACCCACCCTCTCTAGCCCACCAAGGGAGGCCAACCTCGCCTCTGCCTTGTCTTTAGGAGAGGAGAAGCCGGGCGAATGGGAATGAGATAGGTGAAAGGAGGGGGGAGCGGATGCTCATCCTCGTTACTCCACTCCAGTCCATGCTACGCTCGCGCCTCAACTCTTCCTAATCCCTCCCGCCCTCCAGCTCCCAATTCGCCTGCCCTTCCCACCTTCGCTATCAGGGAGAGAGAATCTGTGTCTTCTTCCTCCCTTCATATGACCAATGACAAGCATCAATTTTATTGTTCACTTTAAATTAAGAGAGCTTTACTGAGAAGGTCGAAAGTCTCAGAAACATGGTTGCCCAAAAATTTTGACCCCCCTTTTTTATCTTTTTTTCGAAACTAGAAACAATTCTAAGACTTTTGGTGGTCTGTGAGAGTGCAAAACTTAAAATTCGATTTTTGGTGAATTTTTGAAATGTGGAAAATGACCAAAATTTTGACCGATCATAACTCATTTTCTTCTCAACCGATTTGAATGATTCGACCACCATTCGAACCGTCTTAACAAGTAAAACATTTTGTTTTTTGACCAACTCTCTACGATCAAACCCCTCTCTGCAAAGATTTCAAAAATTCGGTTTTTTTGCAATTTTGTTGAAAAAATTTCTTTTCCGACAAACGGGACCAAATTTTTCAGAAACTTCAGGTATTTTAACCTATATGTACTAATCCAGGGCTTCAGAAATGTTGGGCCAGCAGAGATATTTGAGGTTAAAAATGAAAACTCCCATTTTGCCCCTATGTTATAACATAGGCAAAAAATGGTCGAAAAATTTTTTGTCTCAAAATTCCATTTTTTAGGCTTAGAAAATTTATTTTGCCTTGTATTTATCTAACTTTGTGGTTTTTAGCCTCATTTTTAACGCATGAGTGGGAAAAATTTGACATTGTTTTTCCCTAAGCTATAACATAGGCATACGAAAATTCCCTTCCCTGTTTTACTGCTCAAGCGCTAAATCTGCACTAAAAACCACAAAGTTAGATAAATACGAGGCAAAATAAATTTTCTAAGCCTAAAAAATGGAATTTTGAGACAAAAAAATTTTTCGACCATTTTTTGCCTATGTTATAACATAGGGGCAAAATGGGAGTTTTCATTTTTAACCTCAAATATCTCTGCTGGCCCAACATTTCTGAAGCCCTGGATTAGTACATATAGGTTAAAATACCTGAAGTTTCTGAAAAATTGGGTCCCGTTTGTCGAAAAAGAAATTTTTTCAACAAAATTGCAAAAAAACCGAATTTTTGAACTCTTTGCAGAGAGGTTTTTTGTCAATAACTAAGCGGGGTTTGATCGTAGAGAGTTGGTCAAAAAAAAACAAAATGTTTTACTCGTTAAGACGGTTCGAAAGGTGGTCGAATCATTCAAATCGGTTGAGAAGAAAATGAGTTATGATCGGTCAAAATTTTGGTCATTTTCCACATTTCAAAAATTCACCAAAAATCGAATTTTAAGTTTTGCACTCTCACAGACCACCAAAAGTCTTAGAATTGTTTCTAGTTTCGAAAAAAAATATAAAAAAGGGGGGTCAAAATGTTTGGGCAAGGGACTTTTGAAACTCTCAATAAAGCTCTCTTAAACCAACCTTCATTGACAACTTCATTAAGCCATTTCTTAAAGGACAAACGACCTAATTTACACCATCCTGAAATCTTACTTCAATGTGCAAAATATATTCGTCTGAGTTAGTATATCTTGCAAGCATACTCAGTTTTTTACTTTAGACTAAGATATTTTCGAAAAAAAATTCCCAAATTTCCTGTGTTGTAGCATAGGGCAAAGTGGAAAAAAATTCATAAAAAATTCAATTTTGATTTTCCTCTTTTCTCCGAATAACAGTGGCTGCAAATAAGTAAAATAAAAAATGTAAGCCAAAAAAATTGGGAAAAATCGATGTACTGTGATGCGCGCAGTCCAAAATTTGGTTGAAATGGTCATTTTTTGAGGTATTTTGAGGTTTTTCCCCCATTTTCCTATTTTAAAAATTTTTTATGCAATATAAACCCTGATTTTTGAATTGTACGCCCCAAAAGTGACCCATAAACATAAACATAAATCTAAATTAATAAAAAAATTTGTTTTATAATTTTTACCTCATCAAAATTAGCCACAAAATCGTGTTTATCAACGTTTTTCTGAATACTCATACAGGTCTTGTATTAAGAGCTTCTGTCTGTGCACCAAAGTTTTAGAGCTTAACAAGACGGTTTCAACCGTGGTCGAATTATTGTCGAATTAGTATAACAGGAGTTATGAGCAATTAAAAAATGCCCCCTTGTCGAAATTTGCAATATTTGGCCGGTTTTTGAGCCACGCCCTTCGGCGCCCTCATGTTTGACTCATTTTTTTGACCTAAATCGACGTCTCGCATCAAAATACACCAACCCTCGTGTTACTCAGTGTTATCCCTAATGAAAATTATTTTTTCCAATTTTTTTTGTCCCTTTTTGAGCCCTCCCCCATGTTATAGCATAGGAAATTTTGGGAATTTTTAATTCTGGAACAGAGACCTTTTGGCCAAAACGTTATACCCTTGCAAGCTTACAATGGTAACACGCATCAATGAAAAAAATATGGGCGGAATCGGTGATGGTGTCAACCCATGGTGTTTTCCCTTTAATGCAAACCCATAAAATTTCATAGAATTTATGCTAACTTTCCAATATAAAGTTATAATTACAGCGCTAATTCATCCACCAAATTAGGTTTTTTCAAAGCAAGTTGTCAATTTTTAGGTTTTTTGGTGGACAAATTCAATTCAATTTTTCAATTCGATCTTCTATGCCCTAACTCTTGAAATTATGTAAATTGTTCATTCCTACTGCCCTCTGTTGAATTTTTCATTTTTAACTTGCTTTAGATGATCAGCGAAATTTTGTCATTAGCTTACGAAGTATAAGGTTAAATTGGAATGTATTAAGTAGAGATGGAGCAGACTGATGCTAATGCAGACTAGATGATTGTGCGGCTTTACAAATGAGTTTATGCGGGGAATAGACTGCAGGCTCTCTCCGCCCTTCACCCTTTGCCAGGCTTCCTTTCCCGTCTGCTTCTCATCTTTTCAGCATCGCAAAACGACGAACTCTTTGAAAGGAGCTCGGGGGTGCATGATGGCTGAGTTGGGGCAGGGTGGTGAAGTGGAATGCGGCAAATGCGGGCAAGAGAATAGGGACTGAGATTGATGCGAAAGGCAGTCTTACCGCTGCCTCCTGATTTATGCCTTTCCCGCTCCACCCCTCAGCCACACAGCAGCCCATGCTTTCCTGCCTTTTTAACTACCATGCTTGCTCCCCTTTCTTTTCAACTCCCCACAAACTCTCTCTCTATCTTTAATCCTAAGTTCATATCGCTCCAAAACTAGCATGAAATCCAGCTGTAATTCTGTATTTCTCAACGAGCACTCAAACTCTCCTCCACTAATTTCAGCTCAAATACTCGGCAGACTTTGGAAAGGTAGGAGAAAAAGGGCGAGGGTGGCGCTCCGTTGGGAATTATGTACTCATGAGAAAGAGCCTATGCTTCGTGCCTGAAACAACTTATTTTCCTGCTTCCCTGTGTTGCTCAAGCGCTTCCTCTGCCTTCGTCTTCAGCTCTCTAATCAGCGCTAATTGTAATAATCGCTAGAGAAAAGGGCAAATGGGAGGAGAAAATGGGTGTGAAAATTGCAGATGGTTTAGAAGTTGTTGAGAGGGCAGGGAAGTGGATGAGGGTTGGCGGGGATGTTGCAGATGATCTTCTCTCTACTTCTCGCCGCATCTCACACCATCGTCCCTGCCAACACCAACCACGCCCAAATACCCACTTCCACCAACATCCCTATTTCAGTTCACTACTATTCTCTTACCTAATTGTGACAAAATTATCAATAAATGTAATTAAAGCCCAACTGAATAAAGCATGCACTTTGTGTTGTGAGAAGAAGATGGAGTAAGAGATAAATTGAGGAGGACGCTGAATGGAGGCTGGAGAATGGAACGGGGTTGGTAAATTTGACGGTAAGCGTGGGTCCGATGACCATCGTCACCGTCGTCGGCTACTCTTGCCTCATCTTTATCACTATCACAGGAAACATTCTCGTCATCTGTGCCTTCTTTCGCGACCCTGCGCTCCAAGTACTCAGCTCAGTAAAACAATAATCTAATTATATTCCAAATTCCTCCAATATAATATTATTGATTTGATCTTAAGAAGCTCTGATCGTTTTATTGTTACTTTTGAAGTTTCGATTATAAATATAATGCATGAAAGAAGTAGGTATAAAGTAAGAAATAAAAAGGATTCAGGCCATCAGCAACTACTGGATCGCGAGTCTAGCGTTCACAGACGTGATCTTGGCGTTGACGGTGATGCCTCTGCAAGTTAACCGAGAGCTTCATTCCGATCGCTGGACACTGGGTCCTCTCATGTGCGACCTCTTCATTTGCCTCGACGTCCTCAACTGCTCCTGCTCCATCTACCACCTTGCTCTTATCAGCCTCGATCGCTACCTTTGCGTCCGCTTCCCCATACAATATCCCTCTTTCCGGTTAGCACCTCTTTCACACACTTTTTTCTGGACGTTGGCTCCACTCATTGCGATCTCTTCATTTGCCTCGACGTCCTCAACTGCTCCTGCTCCATCTACCACCTTGCTCTTATCAGCCTCGATCGCTACCTTTGCGTCCGCTTCCCCATACAATATCCCTCTTTCCAGTTAGCACCTCTTTCACACACTTTTTTCTGGACGTTGGCTCCACTCATTGCGATCTCTTCATTTGCCTCGACGTCCTCAACTGCTCCTGCTCCATCTACCACCTTGCTCTTATCAGCCTCGATCGCTACCTTTGCGTCCGCTTCCCCATACAATATCCCTCTTTCCAGTTAGCACCTCTTTCACACACTTATTTCTGGACGTTGGCTCCACTCATTGCGATCTCTTCATTTGCCTCGACGTCCTCAACTGCTCCTGCTCCATCTACCACCTTGCTCTTATCAGCCTCGATCGCTACCTTTGCGTCCGCTTCCCCATACAATATCCCTCTTTCCAGTTAGCACCTCTTTCACACACTTATTTCTGGACGTTGGCTCCACTCATTGCGATCTCTTCATTTGCCTCGACGTCCTCAACTGCTCCTGCTCCATCTACCACCTTGCTCTTATCAGCCTCGATCGCTACCTTTGCGTCCGCTTCCCCATACAATATCCCTCTTTCCAGTTAGCACCTCTTTCACACACTTTTTTCTGGACGTTGGCTCCACTCATTGCGATCTCTTCATTTGCCTCGACGTCCTCAACTGCTCCTGCTCCATCTACCACCTTGCTCTTATCAGCCTCGATCGCTACCTTTGCGTCCGCTTCCCCATACAATATCCCTCTTTCCAGTTAGCACCTCTTTCACACACTTATTTCTGGACGTTGGCTCCACTCATTGCGATCTCTTCATTTGCCTCGACGTCCTCAACTGCTCCTGCTCCATCTACCACCTTGCTCTTATCAGCCTCGATCGCTACCTTTGCGTCCGCTTCCCCATACAATATCCCTCTTTCCAGTTAGCACCTCTTTCACACACTTATTTCTGGACGTTGGCTCCACTCATTGCGATCTCTTCATTTGCCTCGACGTCCTCAACTGCTCCTGCTCCATCTACCACCTTGCTCTTATCAGCCTCGATCGCTACCTTTGCGTCCGCTTCCCCATACAATATCCCTCTTTCCAGTTAGCACCTCTTTCACACACTTATTTCTGGACGTTGGCTCCACTCATTGCGATCTCTTCATTTGCCTCGACGTCCTCAACTGCTCCTGCTCCATATACCACCTTGCTCTTATCAGCCTCGATCGCTACCTTTGCGTCCGCTTCCCCATACAATATCCCTCTTTCCAGTTAGCACCTCTTTCACACACTTTTTTCTGGACGTTGGCTCCACTCATTGCGATCTCTTCATTTGCCTCGACGTCCTCAACTGCTCCTGCTCCATCTACCACCTTGCTCTTATCAGCCTCGATCGCTACCTTTGCGTCCGCTTCCCCATACAATATCCCTCTTTCCAGTTAGCACCTCTTTCACACACTTTTTTCTGGATGTTGGCTCCACTCATTGCGATCTCTTCATTTGCCTCGACGTCCTCAACTGCTCCTGCTCCATCTACCACCTTGCTCTTATCAGCCTCGATCGCTACCTTTGCGTCCGCTTCCCCATACAATATCCCTCTTTCCAGTTAGCACCTCTTTCACACACTTATTTCTGGACGTTGGCTCCACTCATTGCGATCTCTTCATTTGCCTCGACGTCCTCAACTGCTCCTGCTCCATCTACCACCTTGCTCTTATCAGCCTCGATCGCTACCTTTGCGTCCGCTTCCCCATACAATATCCCTCTTTCCAGTTAGCACCTCTTTCACACACTTATTTCTGGACGTTGGCTCCACTCATTGCGATCTCTTCATTTGCCTCGACGTCCTCAACTGCTCCTGCTCCATCTACCACCTTGCTCTTATCAGCCTCGATCGCTACCTTTGCGTCCGCTTCCCCATACAATATCCCTCTTTCCAGTTAGCACCTCTTTCACACACTTATTTCTGGACGTTGGCTCCACTCATTGCGATCTCTTCATTTGCCTCGACGTCCTCAACTGCTCCTGCTCCATCTACCACCTTGCTCTTATCAGCCTCGATCGCTACCTTTGCGTCCGCTTCCCCATACAATATCCCTCTTTCCAGTTAGCACCTCTTTCACACACTTATTTCTGGACGTTGGCTCCACTCATTGCGATCTCTTCATTTGCCTCGACGTCCTCAACTGCTCCTGCTCCATCTACCACCTTGATCTCATCAACTGCGCATAAAGGACACATTTATTACGACGTTCATGATGCATTATTACATGCGTTTTATTTTCGACTGCTTGTGATAAAATACATGGGCTAATATCAGAAATTCGAATTTGCCATTAAAGCCACCCTTGGTGATAAAAAATTTCTATCTGTCGAGTTTCGGAATTTCGAATTTTGAAGTATTGAACTTGGATCAGTGGAAGGTGGAGGATTTGATGGTTGTTGAGGACCCCTCGACGGACGATTTATGCTATCTGTCTAACGTGGATGTGGTGCACGAGCATCAGCGTTCCCCGTCTTTGGTGGAAGGATCACTTAGATGACCCCACCGCTTGCCAAATGAACAATGAAGGTCACCTCAGCTTCATTGAATTTACAGGTCCACCATATCAAGTTTTCTGCAGAATTTATGATTTTCTCCTCTATCATTAGCTTCTACATTCCGCTACTTCTCTGCATTTTCATGTACTACGGCATCTACAGAGTCACGCAGGAACGGTTGAAATTACCCTGCTTCAAGCTTATAGTAGAATAATGAGGCCATGATTACAGAGCCCATAAGCTAAAGCGAGAAAAGGTGGCTGGGGAGCGCGTTCGGAACTACCTTCGCAGCCTCACCAACAATCCAAACTCCAAAGTCTCCTCTGCCTTTCTTTCCTCTTGGCCAAGGAAAGGGGCAGTGCGCGCAACTGGCAGAAGGCGGAGGGGAAGCGGAACTCAGAAACGATGCTGGACGAGGAGGAGGCGCAGGCGGAGAAACCCGTCGACGATGAAGCCTCCTCCAACTCACCCCGCTCACCCTACGCCACCGTTGTACTCATTCACGCTTCCTCCTCTCCTCTCCTCCTCCCTTCCAATCTTAGTCTCTTTCCAGGACGAGGATGAGGTGAGCGCTGCCCGCTGTCGCCTGGGCGGCGTCGTCCTGCACCAGGGCCAAGCATCGGTGATAGCCGGGGCCCGTGTGCACCTCCCCTTCCTTCGACCCCCTTCACCCGCCCCCGACCCCCGCCGCCATCGACCCTCCTTCCTCCGCCACTTTCGCATCGATGAGGAGAGCGAAACTGAGCCACACCATTCCTGTTACACCTTCATCCACCTCCCTTCCCTACTCTCCAACTTCATCCTCCCCTTCTTCCAGCCAATAGGAGCAGGAATGATGCGGAGAAGGTGCCGGGGAGTGCGGCCAACGCCGCCGCGCGTCTCAAAAAGAAGCGCGCCAAGCAGGACTCCAAGACAGCCAAGGTAGAGGAGTAGATTCTAGTAGAGGAAAATGAGTGGTGGGGTGGTTGTAGGTGGTGATGATAGTGATGGGCTCCTTTGTGGTGCTGTGGCTGCCGTTCTTTCTGGTCAACGTCATCTGGCCGGTCTGCAGTCTCGTCTACGCCAGCCAGTGCGGCATCGGCGAGCTTGTTTGGAAGATAGTCACCTTTTTCGGCTACACCAACTCCGGTCCTCTCTACCCTCACCTCCCATCTTCTCCCATGCACCCATTCCGTTGCCCTTGCAGCCATCAACCCCTTCATATACACCTATTTCAACCGGACATTCCGGTAGCCCTTCTTCCAGCAAACAGTGAAAGTGGTTGAATGATGGTGGATGCAGGCGAGCCATCTTCGGCATCATTCGCTGTCAAAGGCATCGTCACTATCGATGAGGCACTCTGATTTGCTGGCGGGAACACTTGGCCACTCCGGTGCTGCTATAGCCCTTACCCACGCCGCCCTTGCTTTCTGTTGACTCCTCCGCTCCTATATTGCCCTCTTATCCAGCCTCTCAGTCCCATACTCCTTATCTTGGCCCTAAGTAAACGGCAGTCTCCTTCTTTCCTCTCACAGACAAGCCCCAGGGTCACTCCCTTCGGACAGAACAGCAGGCATGCAACAGCTGGCCTTTCTGGTCTGCCTATTCCCTGCCTTCATGGGCCAGTCTGCGGCTTCCGCTGAGGATGCGCAGAGGTCGTTGGAGGCCATCACGAAGAAAGAATCCATCGGCCGCCATACACTCCAAAACCCACCCCTTGAGATCGGCCATTTCAGTTGCTTTCTTAGTTAGCCTCTAAAGGTGCATTAAGGGAATGAATTGACAGACGTAGAGAATGGGGCGAGTCCATGGATCCGGCGACCTGGCAGCGATCATCAGTACCAGTTCAACTTCGACGAGAGCTCCTGGATCTTCGCCAGGGAGAAGTGCCTGGCCCAGAACGCCGATCTCGTCTCAATCAACGACCAGGCCGAGCTTGTTCCCCCTTCTAATCCACCATCCTTCCACCTCCAACTCCCCTTCCCCTCAAGGACTTCATCATGAGCCGGTATCCGATCGATGTGCGTCTGCGAGATCGCTACCTCCTGGTGGGCCTGGCCAAGGACCCGGTGAGCGGGTGGGCCAAGTGGCTGGACGGCGACGAAGTTCATCCGAACATCACGTCACCTCTTCCATTCCTCCTGATTGCCCCAGGGCATACGGGGGCGTTGTAGGCCGTGGAAGTTCGGGGAGCCGGTGGAAGGGGGCTGGGCAGGCTGCACCTTCTTCAGTGTCAACGGCCGCATCCTGAACCGTGTCAACTGCGATGTGCGAACCCTGCCCATCCTTCTCACGCGCTACATTTGCGAACGCACTCCAAGTATTCCCGCCCGTCTTCAAAAACAGCCGAAGAGCAGGGTGAATGCTGCTGGGTTGGCAGAGGAAGAAGAGTACGCGTTGGCCTCTGACGAGGTGCACAAACCCGTCAACATCTTCCTCTTCCTCCGACAGCTGGGCAAGCTCACTGAGCTCAACAACATCAACCAGACTGACATCAAGCTCTTCGGCAAAGTTCACCCTCTTTCTCGCATGTTTCTTAATGAATAAATGTGTGGCATGCAGATTGACGAGAAAATCAATTTGGAGCTTGCCATTCTGGACGAACAAAAGAAGGAAAGTTAAGTGAGATGCCATTGCTTTGTTTTGCTGCTTTTAGACAGAGAACTATTTAGTAATACTGCTTTCATTTCCTAAAGTAATCGCAATGTTTTTGGTTATTGAAAGTTTTACACGTGTCCAATATTTGTTAGCAGACAGCAGACCATGCATCCACATAATTCTACAAAATCGGAAAAAGCCGGATAATAATCGATATTCTTTAACTTTAGGCAGTGAATGGCAGGAGAGAGAGAAATAACAAATAACAAAAACCCAATATGGCCAGTATTTGTGTACCAAGGTTTCGAATGTCGCAGCTTTGAACAATTAGACATAAAAACTTTTCAATCAGGCTGATGGGTAGAATTCATTTCCCTAGCATAGCCTTCTCAGTCCACTTCTTCTGGGGCTCTTACTAGGATGAGGAGAATCTCCAAAGTAAAGCGCAGGTGTCTGGCATATCGTCTCCAAGAAGCTCGTCAGTTACCCCTCGTCTCCAAGCCAAAAGGTGCAGCTGAAGAAATGTGAAAGTCGCATAAGTAGCAGCTGATTTCTTCCCAAAAGCTGTCCTAGAAAAAGGATTGGAAGAAAAAATAAGGAAGAAATATGACTCGTGTAGGACTGGCGGTGCGAGAGCTATTATTGCCGGTGCGATTGGGGCAGATATCAATGGGCATCTTCTTCACGCTACCAGATGGACGGCAAAGTGGATGTGGATTCTGCTGCCGCTGTTGCTGCTGCAGGGGAGGCCTTCTTCTGCCTCTGCTCTGTCTTGCCCTGCCCTGGGCTGCTATGGGACTCTATAAACACACTTTCGAAATTTTCTCCGTTTGCCCCGCTCTGAATCCCGCTCACTCCCACAACACTTTTCCTTTTAGCACCTGGCTGGCTCCATCAGTCGCGGTGAGTCCATAGCGGGGGCTCAGAACGCCTTCCACTTCGTCCGACTTGGACTTGTGCTTCAATGGGTTCCTTTCATCCGAGCCGCAAGTATGGCAGACAAAACGTTAACAAACATGAGGTATGTGCTGTTGTTCACTCAATGATGTCGGCGAGAGCGTGGCGGAAGTTCCTGGAAGACATGGAAGGCGTGTTGCAGCCTTTCAGGGTGCAAAGGAAGATGAGCACCAAACTGCGCGCCATTTTCCTCCTCCTTTCATTGGCCCTCATGATGCTGGTGGCTGGAGTGGAATCTGTGCGCATCATGTATCATATCTGGCCTCAGTACTGGCTCTGGATAGTCTTCAGCGCTGCCTTCTTCTTCGGCCTCCTCACCTTCAGCGCAGAATTGAACAAAGCAAGCCTTGCAACTGAGACATTTATAAAAGTAGGAAAAGGAGGGGGCTTGCAGCTGTCGCTAGTGCTGCTGGTGGAGGGAGTGTGCGAGCTGGTGGGCTCTGCGCTGGCTGAGACTCGAAGGCGGCTGAACCTCCATCTTGGCTCCAGGCCTCCTCTTCTCTCCGACATTCGACGCCTGAAGCGGGAGTTTGGCCAACTCACGGCTCTCGTCGCCCGCTTCAACGCCCTCATTACCAACTTCCTCGCTGCCTTCCTCCTCATTGGTGCCATTAGTACCTGCGCTGGTTATTCCACTTTCTGCTTTCTCCTCCACCCCCTACTTTCCACCTTCTCTTTGCAACAGGGCTTTTCTCCATCTTCAGCAACCAGCAGAACATCCGGCGCATGTTCAGCGCCAAACTGAATGTAGGCGAGGCAGTTTGGGCCACTTCTATCCTGATCCCCTGCTTGCTGAACATGATCAGCACTCTGGGGATGAGCGTGCTGCTGTTACGCGCCGCCGTCTACCTCAACGAAATGGTCTTCCGCCTCACTTTTCCCTGCCTATAGATGTAGGGAGGAAATGATGATAGGGCAGCGAAGTAGGGCTGGCCATCTGGGAATCCCCTGCTGGCCAAGATTTGCAAGTTACCTGGCTGGTTAGGAAGCTATCGCCATTCGCTCTCCCAGCTTCAGGCCTAGAGCTTATTGTCATGAATAGTGCGAGCGGCTGGTGGAGAGGGCAGCCTCCAGGCAGTGGGGCTTGGCCGTTGCGCGAACACTCTACATCGACCGCGCCTTCCTACTCACCGTTCAAGCCCTCATGCTTAGTGCCAAGGCAAACAATGAAGGGTTGTCAGATTGTGAGCTTGATTGTCACGGTGCTGGTTTTCTGGGTTCAGTTCTACCAGGGCTCCACTCGACAGAACTCCTACGATTGCACCTTCACCTACACTAATTTTTCATTTCTTATTGATCAAACGCAGCATAACAACCCGTAGTATTCAAAAAAAATGTTGAAATATTTTATTGTTTTAGCAGAATTGTTTTTCGAAGTTCGTGTGGTCCTTGACAGAATGTCTACCCTTGAAACCATGTTTCAAATTTCCATTGCTTGTGTTTTTGAATGATTGCAAAAATGTCCATGTATTTATCAATTGATGTATAGAGAAATGACTAGCACTACAATGGACAGTGGGGATCGAAGGCAGTGGACGAGTAGAAGAGAGTCCTTTGTGCAAGTACAACCAAGCGAGCTAAATCTGGAAGATGAGAGAAGGAGCGATGGATCATAGCTGAGTCTGGAGGGGGCTGGTGGCGGGCGGGGAGGGTGTGAGGGCATCCTCGTCCACCTCTTGGATGGTGGAGGGCGGGGTAGTGTGGTTGTTGGGGTGGTGAAGGGCGGAGGCGGCGCGGGGGTTGTGGCGGGCGAGTAGAAGGGTGACGCGCTGGCTGGCGGCGAGGAGAAGAGGGACGGTGGTCTGGCAGCCGAGGCGCTCCACCCAGTGGTCGTTGACCTGGAGGAGGCGATCCAGGGGGCGGATGGCGGCGGATCGGTCGGCGGGTCCGCCGGGGCGAATGGCCTTGATGAAGACGCCGGCCTCGTTCTCTCCGTCGCTCACGCTGAAGCCGAAGTCGCCGCCGGGGCGGTCCTTGAAGAGACTCACGCGGAAGACGTCCAGAGCTCCGGCGGTGGGAGGCTGGGCGGCGAAGGGGTAGTGGGAGGAGGCTTGGATGGGCTCTGCTGGGAGGTGGCTGGAGTCGGAGTCGAGGGAAGGGGTGGCGGAGAGTTGGATGGAGGAGGAGGGGGTGGAGGGGCTAAAGGTGGAGGAGGCGGGGGGCTGGAAGGTGGAGACGGGATGTGGAGGCTTTGGCGGGGGCGGGGGAATGCCGGAATCGCCGGAGCTGAGGCTGCCCGAGGACTCGCTCAGGTAGGAGCTTTGCACACGGCTGCCTCTGCCTTCTCCCATTTTCATCCCTGTAAGTCGGAATGCTTTCCCAAATGGACTGAGAGAGGCCGTGAAGAAAGAAAAGAACCAGGGTGTCTGAGAATGGTGTTGGTGGAGGGGAAGTTGGAGGGGTTGGGAGGGTTGGAGGGGTGGGGGTGCTTGGCGAGCGGGCAGTGGGAGGCGTGAGGAGCAGGAACGCTGCCGTTGAGAATGGACTCCTCTAGCTTGGCGAGCATTTCCTCCTCGCCGACGGTCTCGAGGGCCTCGAGGACCTTGAGCCAGTTGCGCTGGGCGATCTCGTCGGGGCTGAGCGGACTGCTCTGGCATTGACAGCCGCAGCCGTGCGCGGATTCCGGGGGCTCAGAGGAGCCCATGCCGGAGTCGCCCGCCCCGTGCTCTGAGCCTGCCCCCAGCCGTCGCTCCAGCTCCACCGACAGCTCCTCTCCTTCAAGTCACCTCATTATCCTCCTTTGTCATATGTTTGGCCTTGTTGGGTAATGAATGAAATTCATGGTGGATGGAAGTGGGTTGGATAGAAACCTATGCGAGTGTGAGAGTCGCTGGAGGTTTTGGAATGGCGGTGAGCTTGATCGATAGGGGAGTCCTCGAGGCTGTCCACGGCGCTGTCGATGCTCTGAACCGGCGTCCCCGTTTTCGCCCCTCCACCGTTCTCCCGCTCCCCCGTGCTTGCATATCCTCTGCAACATTACCTAGCTCATCTCTAGCTCAGGCTCTTGGAGTTGAGAAAGGCAGACCTTGGATGAGCATGGGAATAGGAAGTGGAGGCTAGGCAGCGAGCGATCTTGAGGTTGACGGTGTCCGCAGAAGCTTGCAGCAGGGCCATGGCCTCGGAGACCCGCTTCCCGCTCAAGCTCTGCCCATTGATTGCCAACAGACGATCGCCCACGTGCAGAGCTCCCGTCCTAAACCAACAATTAATTATTACAAGCTCATAAAATTAAAGATAAAAGCAGAAACCTTTCAGCGAGGCCGCCGGCGGCTAGCTGAGAGATGACGACGGGGTCAGCGCCCTCGTCCGTGGAGGCGATGGTGATGCCCAGTGGCCCTCCTTTCCTGCTCAGCTCCACCGAGTACACCACCGTCGATGAGGAGTTACTTGACAAAGAGTCCTTCAACCCCGGCCATCCTCCTTCCAAGCCAAGCCTCCCACCAACAAGAGCTCACGTTGTCGCCGGAGTTCTTCTGGACCCGAAGTTTGACGATGTCGGCAGCCCGATGGAGGAGGCGGGTGGCCTCGTCGACGGTGCAGGTGGAGAGGGGGATGTTGTCGATGGCGATGAGGCGGTCGCCGGGCTGGATGGAGCCGCAGCGGTGCGCCACGCTCCCCGTCCGGATCTCGGAGACCACGGCGGGCTCCCCCTTCCCTCTGCCCACGCCCTCCCGCAGCACCAGGCCCAGGTTGTTCTGGCCCCGCTTCGCCAGCTTCACTGTGAACACACCGTGCGCCGGCAGCACCGTCTCTGAAACACCTCTTTCCCTTCTCTCTCCAGGAATCGATCGCTTCCAGAAGGCTGGCTTACCGATCACGTCAAACTCCACGGTGAGGGTGAGTGGGGAATGGGCCTGACGAAGGAGCTGGTTGGCCTCCTCAGCCGAGGCACCGCCAGTGCCCCAGTCGTTGATGCCCAAAACTCGGTCCCCGACCTGTTCCCATTTTTTACTGTACAGGGGAGTTGGAGAAGGGAGTGGTAGAAAGACCTGTAAGACGCCGCTGCGCTCGGCAGGGGAGCCGCGTTCGATGTAGGAGATGAACAGAGGCGGAGGGCGGGAGGGGCCGGGAGGCGTGGGGGAGCGATGGAGGATGATGCCGAACCCGCCGCGGGCCCAGGAGTGGAGTACCACCTCCATCACCTCCGCGTGGCAGACCTGCCCGCACGGCACTCCCGACACCGACGCCGACAGTGAACCTATAAAAACCCTTCTTTCCTTCTTCCTCAGGCCTCCTCACAACACCTCTGCTAAGTAAATGTGTCTTTTTTTGCTGCCACCTCCCCCCATGCGTAGATGTAAAATCGAGAGGCGAGACGGCGTCGCCGTTTCAAAGGCCAGCCCTTTTCCATTGTCCTGCTGGGCCTTTGAAAGGCCCTCTTTGTGGGGGTAGAGTGGAAAAAGCGGGAGTGAGGAGGGAAGCGGGAAGGAATGCGCAAGGGAGGACAGGGCGCAAAGGGCAGGCGGCCAAAACAAATCATCAACCCTAGCCTCCTGCTGAAAAAGCCGCTCTCTTCCTGGCGCTTCCCAGCTCGCTTTACCTCCATTATTCACCGGCAGAGCCCCGCCAAATTGGCACCCTGACGTCAAGCAATTTCTTGCGCTCACGATAGCCACTCTTTTTTGCGGAGGAGTAAATTTGGATGAGCGTGAAAAAGGGCCTGGGAAGAAGCGGAGGAGTGGAGAAAGCAACTAACACAAATCACAGTCCGGCTGAAGCATGGCGGGCGAAGGCGGGCTGGAAGAAATGCGAGGAGCTGGGAGTGGAAGTGAGAGGAGGAGTGGTGGAAATGGGCTTTGGTGGCTATTAAAAAGAGTAGAGGGATGGGGGCTGGGAAAGCATCTGGGCGCGCCAGGCCCATTCACACCCATCCACTGCTGGGGCCATGGGCGGTAGAGGAGGGAGGGGAGGGGAGAGTGGTGAGGAGGGTGGCAGAAGAAGTTGAGGGGGAAACAGATTCCGGCAGGGTTCAAGAGTGGCTGCTGTGGCGGCTGAAACCCAATCGGACCGCGCCTCCCTCCGACGCCCTCCACTACCCACTTCTCCTAAGCTAAGTCTACATCCCCTCACATCTTCAATCCACCTCTATTCGCTTCTTATTTACCTAATTCCTTTATTCTATTTGGCATATGTTAAATGTTTTACGCTCAGAACCAAACCTAGCAAATCCAGCAAAAATTACGAATAATGGATTAGTGAGTAGAAGGAGACTAACTGACAGTGGCGATGCCGGAAATGCCGGCCTGGTGGAAGCAGAGTCGGTACATGAGGAAGGAAGGGGAAGCGAATGAGAGGCTAATTATCCATCAGAAGGCTCTTTGCGGTGCCAGTAAAGCTGGAGGTGGTGGGAAGAGTAGTGGGGGCCGAGGAGAGTTGGGGGCGGTTGAAAGAGCACGGGAGGGGGGGGGGGCAAGAGCCACCTGGGCCCTCCTCTTTCAACCGCTTTTCCACGCCCGGACGGACGGCTACGCCAGCCAAGAAGCCCGCCAGAATTGCTCCGGATGCCAGCCTCCTCCTCCGCCCCTCCCCCCTCTGTTACACACACACACAGAGGCTTCCCCCCTCCTTCCGAAACCCCAAGGTATCTCAGTCGTTCTTCACCAGACGGCGTCAGAAGACGCCACCGAGCCCGCGCCGCGACAACCAAGCCCCAAACGCACTGACACGCCGCTGATCAATCCCTTTCCCCACGCCAACAGACGCCTTACCCTACCCGCCTAGGAACCCAGCATAAATGAGACACACTAATCTTCAGGCGAGAAAAAGAGGCTGCGGAAAAGCAAAAACTTTTTTGGTGAAAAACACCTGGTTCTACACGTCGAGGGAAGACCTCCTCAAACTACAGCCTCCACCAGCTAGACTTCTCTTATCAGATAAAAGGAAGCATTTCTAGTGCTTTTTGAGAAGGCTTTGCTCTAATGCTCTTAGTGGGTAGTGATAAGGTTGAGTGATAGGAAAAGTGTACCTTTGTTCTTAGGCGGGTATGGAGAGCGGTGGACGAGCCGACGACCAAGCTGCTCCTCTTCCCACCAATCCTGCACACTTCCCCTATTTATCCTCTTATTCCTTTTCACACTGAAGATACTGCAGCGAAAGTGCAGAAGATGCGGGAGCTAGAAGAGGTGTCAAAGATTTGACGCACTGGAATGTAGGGGTATAGAAAGCAAGGCAAGGTAGGCGACCTGAGGAGGGGCTGCGTTGTTGAGGTTGGGCGCGGAGGCTCTAAGGCTGGTGTTGTTGGCGAGTGAGGAGGCGGAGGAGTCGGGGTGGCTGCGGTCTCTGGACCAGGGCCGTCGACGTCCCTTGGCGGAGGCTGATCGCTCGCCGCCCATCACTCGTCGGATGGAGCTCTACACAATCGGCCGCCTTCATTCATTGCCAGGGCGCAGAAAAAGGCACTTACGAAGACCGGCATTGGAGAGCAAAGAAAGGCCGTCCCTTTGGCGGCAGAGGAAAAAGGGGTCCTGGTGCTATGCGGGCAGAGACGAGTTTGAGCAGGGGGCGTTAAAGGCTGGGAGGCGGTGAAGGGGGCAGAGAGAGAGAGAGGGGCTGGGAACTGATGGGGTCTGAGTGGTTGTAGGGGCGTGGGCAAAAAAGGCATTTGGGGGGCAGGGGATCAGCAGCACTCACGTATTCTACTCCTTTCCCCCAACCACTCACTCCCTTTGCCAGCCTATGCGCGGCCTAGGTTGCTGGTGCTGAGGCTGATCCGGGGCGTCAACAGGGCAGACTTTCCTTCTTTGCTGGGAAGGGGATGGAAGGAGAGTAACCTTGGAGTCCCTGGCGGAGCGTGGCTGATTGCCCGGCCCCTCTTCAGTCTCTCGCCGCATGGAGGTGGGTCGGTTGAGCACCTAAATGGAGGATGGCTTGCTGAGCTGGAGAGGCAATGGTTGATGGAGGGGCAACCTGATGATGGGGTAGGATGTGAAGGTTGATGAGGCCGTGCGTGTCGGCGCCTTTGAGGAGCTGAGCGGCTTCGGCGAGCGTGGCACACTCCAGACCCACCCCGTCCACGCTCAGCAGCTCGTCACCCTCCCCCAACGCCCCGCACCTCAAACACATCAAACTCTCTCACTGTAATCACCTAAACCTCAGACTTTGCATTACCGAAAGCAATCCATCTCGTCTTCAAACAGTAAGAGCGCTCTGATTCTCAGATAAACGCTGCGAATGAGGCGTTAGGCTAGGACTGAGGGCAGGGGCAACGGGAGGGGGAAGTAGGGAGTGTGGGGTGGTGGGCGATTATTGCATTACTTCCTTCTGGCCTCCAGCACTCAATCTCAATCCTTTTCACATTCATGGAGAATGGAAGGGGGTCCGGTATTGGGGGCCTGGGATTTCCCGGCCTGGTAGACAGCCTGGCGAGGTCCTCTCTTGCCTTACCTGCCCTTACCCACCTACCCTGCCTACCCCCAGCCCAGACCTAACCACCGACCTTGCCACCTCCATTTCACACCTCACTGACCTCTTATCAATTTCCTGGCCTCTCTCCTCGCAAGGAGCGGATATAGTCCTATTCCATCATTTCATCTTTTCTGTCATTCACTCAGATTGAGAATCGGCTAACAAAAATTATAAATCATAAATTGACATGTTTCATGGTTCCCGTAAAAATCTCTCTGAGTCTAACTTTTTTGAGTTTGCGTAAAGTAGTGAAGTTAAAGACAAGAGCTGAGTTATCTGTCGGAAGGTTTATGAGACAATGGCTGCCTGAGGATTGAAAGGGGCGGAAATCCGCTTAGGGGGACAGCTTTCCACTCTCCCGACAGAAGCCTTCGCCAAAGCCCCTAAACACTATCCACAAGCCGCCGTAGAATATTGACAAAGGAGGTTAGGAGTTGGGAGGAGGAGGAGTGAGGAGTTGGGAATTAGTGTGAAGGAGGGAGGAGTACCGATCGGCAATGGAGGCCGGGACGATGTGTCGGATGAATAGACGGCGTCTGCCCGGCGCCACAGTCTTGCAGGCCAGTCTCAGCCCCAACTCCGCCCCGCCCGGCTTCTCGATCTCCAGCAGCACCGGACCTTTGGCTCGGCTGATGCTCTCTGCAAAACCGCCTCCCACATTGCAGAGGCAGCACGACTCCCTTGAGGCCAGACAAACCGAGCACTGAGACGTCGTACTGGACGGTGAGATGAAGAGCAGTGTCGCACTTGGCGATGAGCTGAGAGGCGGAGTAGAGGGTGGCGGAGGCGAGGTCCTGCCCGTCGACGGCCAGGATGCGATCGCCGATCCTCAGTCGCCCTTCCCGGTCCGCGGGTCCGCCGGGGCGAATGTTGGTGACGGTCAGTGGCCGGTTCTTGGCAGGGTCGGGGCCGTAGGAGCCGCCGCGTAGGGTGAATCCGAAGCCGCCGTCCCGCTCCTCGGCCCCGCGTCGGATGGCGATCTCCGCCGTCTTCGCCCGCGTCCCCATCGCCCGCCCGAACTTACCATCCTCCAGCGAGTACTCCAGCGCCAGTGTCACCTAACACCACAACCAGCCTCCGTAGAAGAAGAGGAAGTAGGAGGCTGTACTTGCTCCCCAGCGTTGCGCAATAGGGTGAGTATCTCTTGGTGGGTGAGGCTGGTGACGCGGATGCCGTTCACGCCGATGAGGAAGTCCCCCACTGTGATGGCGTCCGACCGATCCGCTATAGAGCCCGCTCGCAGGCAAGACACCACGGGTGCACACTCTTTGTCTATTCCACCTGGCAAGAAACAGCCGTTTTGCATTTGTGTGGAAAAATATGATTGAAAAGTCAAAAAGCATAATTTTATTAAAGATCATTTTATAAAATATTTCATAAATGATTCATAAATAGATCAAAACCCTTAATAAATTGTCTTGCTTATTAAGTTATGCTAAAGCTCAATACTAGGTTTCTGTTGCGTGCCAGAAAGCGAAGCTATCCTATTTTCTCTTTTTCTCCGCCTCGGAAAACTTCCCTCCCAGCTGCCCTTCACTTCCTTCACCGCCCTCAAAAAACTGGAACCACGGGGAAAAGTGCGTTTCCATTACCCAGAGAAGCTTCACCTCTGTTCACCCTGGCTCAAACTCTTCCGCCCACTTCTCCCATTGTGTTGGCACAGGGACGCTGAAAAGGAGCTACAGGGGCGGAGATCAATCGGTAGTTGGCGCTGGGGAGGGGTAAAGGAGGGGCGGCTGAGATTCTGCCCTAGCTACAGCCCATTGATTATCACTATTCCAAAAGGCAGAATGCTGGAATCCCAGTTGTCGGTTAGGGCAAAAAAATGGAGCAGTTCCTCTTGCCGAGCTGGAGGCGGTTGGGCGGTCTGGTGAAAGGGAGTGTTTGGGGGGCGGGTGGATGTGAGATGTTGCTTTGGAATGGGGGTGTGCGAGGCGCCTATTTTCAATGACAGCCGCCAAGGCTCAAGAACATTCCCGCACCATTCAACCAGCACATTCTATGACACCCCTCCAGGCCTCCAAACATCCACCCATCCTTTTTACTAGCACTAATAGTCCAGCGAGCTCCGTTTAACGAGTTTCGGCAATCCAGGATTATGCTAGTTGCCCATGCAAAACGAGGCAACAAAAACAGATGTACCTAAAATGGCCAAAAAGGCCTAAACGTGATGTACATAATTTCATTTAAGTGATACTTTTATTTTAAACGATTGGCAGTTAAATCGGAATAACTGAAATTGTGAATCTCCGTTTCCCTTATGCAATTTAAATATGTTTGGCCATAAGGTGATGAAATTAAATTTGCAACTCTAATCATGAAATTGTGTTCAAGAAATGCGCAACCTTAACAGCAGAGCCTTAACAGCAAAAGAGCCCAGAAAATTTTATGAAAACAGCCCATATGATCAATTTAGAAGCCTCTGGAGCTCCAAAATGTAGTGAGTGTTTGAAAGACTTACAGTAGCAACATACAATTTTTCAGCATTCGCAGGCAATATTTTTGACTAAATTTTAACTTTTAGGCTGATCGAAATAAATTCATTGGTTGGGTTATATAAATAACTGTCTTGAAACATCAGCTTTCTGAGTAGGTCAAAATGTAGGGAGTATCATATTTTGGGCTGCGCGCCACTACGCGCAAAGATTTTGCTTAGTTTTTTGGCTAAATATAGGTCTTGTAGCCATATGCAGCCAGTGCTGAGCGGAGAAGAGCGGAGAAGGCTCCCTGATTTTTTAATGAATTTGTTCACTTTCCCTACGCTATATAACATGGAAAGTTTGAAAAATTTTTTCTCAAAAATTTTGGTCAAAAGTCAAAAAAATAAATATGCTTGCCCCGCTAACTTCGTGTCCTGTACCCACAAAAAATATTAGCTTGTTCTATGTTTTGAGGCATTTTTAACGAAAGTGAACAGCATCCAAGAAATGAATGTGCTGAAAATATCAGGCATAATTATGACCACCAGGAAAACGAAATTGACCTGCATGAACTGTTCAAAATTGTACAGCTCGCTAGGAAATAGTCTAAAATTTGAGGTTTCAGAAAAAGAAAATGGGGAACCCGCGAGGCCAATGCCTAGGTTTGGCACGCCGGGCTTGCGGATGAGTTTGACGGCGTTGTAGCCGCGTGGGGCTCTCGGATCCGCCCTCTGCCCTCCAGTCCGCATCATCGCCGGCTCCCAGCCGCTTCCTGAGGCCAGCGGCTTGCCCTCTTCTGCAATTTCTCTAATCAATTTATTTTGAACTCTACTGCTTTTTCACCTAGTCTCAAGAAGAGCGCCAGCCCACTAAGCGCTTCATGGGGCTTTGGCATTTGCTGGTTGAATTGGCTTTTGAATCAGGGCCGTGGCCGTTGAAGGAGGCTGTCTTACTCCCCCCTCACCTCTGCGCCCCACTCCAGCCTCAGGTGCTCTGCATTCTCCGATTACACCCCCTTCTTACCCCAGAGCTGAACCCTCCTTTTCTTTTCTACACCTTCAATGCACCTTACCCCATCACAACATCAGAGCCTAGCCAATATACTCTTCAACCAAAACACAAAGCTATAGCTCCAAATGTGGAACAGATATTTCAATTTTCTGCGAAATGATAAAGCAGCAATGGAAGAAGGAAATAGCTGGAGTAGGGGCAGGGAAGTGAAGCGGGGCATGGAATGGAACCAATGGTGGCCAGAGTGCGGCGTCGGAGGCGCTTCTCGGCCAGGCTTTTGGGGGAGGGATTGGGCTCCCGCACGCTCTGACTGCTCAACTTCCCCCGAGCGCGCCTCGCTTCCTCTTTCCTCCCCGACTCTTCTCCCTTCCGCCGCTCCTCTTCCGCTTCACTTCTACCCGCAGTGAAGGCGGGGGTGGCGGAGTGCCTCTGAACACTGACAGAGTGCTTCTGGTCACTGGCAGTGCGCCAGGTCGGTCGATTCTCCTCCTGCGGAGGATTGCTGTTGGCCTGCTGCTGCTGTTGCTGGTGAGAGTCGTGAAGGGTTGAGAAGCTTCGTCGTCGCTGTAGCTGGACGGCGCGGCCCTTGAGAGGACGCTGTCGACGAGCCATTGTCCGCTGGAAGTCCACAGTGCGGCTTCGACACAGCTCCAGCAGACCGCTCATCCTCTCCTACTCCTTCTCTCTCTGTCTCCTCCCGCTACCCGGCCCCGTCGCTTCTTTGCTCCTCGGCTAATGGGCCGCAGACAATGGGAGGGGAGGGAGAGAGAGAAGGCAGGGGAGCAGAAGAGGAGCTGGAAGGACGCAGCAGGAGCTTCGGGGCGCAAATGAGGAGAAGCTGCAGTCCGCGGGCTTCCCGCTGTTGACTTTTTCCGCGCCCTCCCCTGTCTTTTTCCCTCCCTCCCTCCAACCACAGGCCAGCGCAACTCCCAGAGAACTACCCAGCACTGCACACCGCCCTTCCCGCAAGCATTGCGAGGAAGAGCTGGAAAAAAGCCTCCGCCCCTCCCGCCCCCTCCAGCAGAGAGAAGGATCCTCTTTCTAAAGAGCCTTTTCCTCGCTCTGCTCCCCTAACACTCCCAAGCCCTCCTCCTACCACCACCCCTTCTAACCCCCTGCGAACAATGCAAGCTCGCGGAAACAGTGCAGAGGAAGGAAGGAGCCTACCACAGGAGTGCACGTCGTCTTCCAGGGCCGTCTTTGGGTAGCAGCAAGGGGTCATAGTAGGCGGGTGGAGAGAGAGAGATAGGGCTTTGAATGGGCCAGCAGCGTTGGTATCTGAAGGCGGTTAATGCCAGCTGAGGAGGTCGGGGATGAGTCAAATCCGGGCGGCTTTATGCCCCGGCCATGACAGATAGCTCACTGCCCTGCCCAGATAAGCAGCGCCGCTAAATGCTGGCGGTGTGTAAAAGAGACCCCTCAAGCTTGTCCTCCTTTTTACACCGTCGCCTTTTCCTACTCTCACTCTTTCACCCACCAACTGCTCCTTTGATTTAATGGCTTGCTCTTTCTCCAGTCCTCTCTCTCAGCGAGGCTGCATGCAGACGGCTTTCTTAGCTTATGCTTCCAATCCCCAGTTCGTAATTTGAAGTATATGTGTTCCTAAGCAGCACAGGATAGGATTGTGGCTGCTAGGTGGGAAAGCAGGAAAAGCCCTGAAGAGAGAAGGGGTCACTCAGGGGGGACCACACATGGGGCCTAAGACTGGGGGTGCCCTGAGGGGCGACAGCGAGGGCGAGCTGGTGAACAATGGCTGAGGGCACGCTCCTTGATGTCAGCCATTGCTCAATGGGGGCCAAGATCAGGCTAGGCACTGCTGGGGGGAGCTTTTATGGGCAGGCTTACCTTGCCCTTGCCCGGCCAGCAGGTCGTAGGCTTCCCGTAAACACTCCGGACACACCACATTCGCCATTCCCCTTCTTCCGCCGCCCTTGAAGGCAAAAGAGGGAGAGAATGTTCTTTCTGGCTGGCCTCCGTAAGCTGCACTTTGTCACTTTTGTCTTCCACTGGCGGGGCTGTGCGGCTTTTTGTGGCGGCGCCTCCAATCTGTCAGTCACAAAGCCCCGCCGTCCCTCATTCCACACACACACTCCCTCCTCACCCCTCCCTCCCTCACCCAGCCTTCACAGCTCTCACATCCCTCCACCGATGACAGGTGGAGAGGGCGGCCGTGAATTGGAAGGGCCCCCGCCCGACAAAAGCCCCCAGAGCCACTCAACGCCCGCTTCCCACTTTGCGCTCTTTGCCCCTTCACCTTTCTTGACTCCTGCTTTAGCCGCCCTCCCTATCCCTCTCTTTCTCTGCCCATCCCCTGGGCTGACTCATGGCCGCATTTGATTCCACCGACAGGAGAGGCCGTTTGCTGTTGCATTGGATTGGATGAGCGGAGGTTTTGGCGGGGGATGGGAGGACATAAAATGAGGCGCAATCCCTGGAGGCCCGAAGCAGAGACAGCTCATATTCCGCCTCGCAAATGGTACACGGGGCCCTCCGCCTCGGCCCACTGCTCCCGGGTGGTAATCTGATGAAGGACGCGGGTTCTTTACACGCGGAGGGAGCCAGGGTGCGGTCTCAATTTTATGTTCCCGCTCCTGCCCTTTCGGCTTTGCCTCCTAAAAAGGCGTGTTTAGGGCGGATGGGAAAGGCACTGGGCCTCTCTCTCTCTCTGGGTCAAGGGAGCCTGGGTGGCCATGCCTGGAGGACTGAGGAGACTGAGAGCTTGCGCAAGGCAATCGCACGCCTGGGAAGGGCGGGTCCACTTTACGGCCCCTCACAGCAGCTTGATTGACCAGCATTTCACATCCACTCCCCCACCAATAACAGGCAATTGGCAAGCCCTTCAGCTCCACAGGAGACCAGCAATGCAGCATGCCTCATATTGTTGTGCCTCACCTTCTTTATCATTTTAAATGGCGATTTGAGCGACACAACACGAATCAGATTCAAAGCAGTGCGGGGGCATTGCAGAGTATGTTGATGAGAATACGAACGTATAGTATGGATGGAGCGTATGTTTGTTGCTGAGTCGGCATGGAAGGGTTGGCTGTCAAATCACGGCCCCGTTCTGACAAGGCAATTTGCATTGGCCATCCCCAGATAGGCAAGGCAAGGCACCAGCCAACGCAAACGCCTCACCCTCCACGGCTGTCAGCCTTGTATGCCTAGCCCGCCTCTCCTCTTTCTCCCCTCCCATCGTCCCCTCCCATCCACTCCTCCTGCCCTCCGCTTTGCTCCTCAAACCGATGAGCCGGAAACGAGCTGTTATTCCACTGCTCATCGGACCACAAACAGCCTGTCCAGTGTCCACCTCCCCTCCCAGATACACTCACTGCTCCCTGCATACCCGCTCCACACTCTCTCTACCCTTCCCTAAGCCGCCTCCTATGGGCTGTAAATAATGAATTGGCCGCCTGCCCTGTCCTTTCCCCCTCCCCTCAGTCCACCCACCCACCGCGCCCAAGGTCAAAGGTCAGGCCCGAAGGTAAACACCGTTCCACTACACTCCCAGCCCAGCCCTCCACTAGCCCTTTGAGGCGCGGGACCTTGAGAGACGGGCTGGACACTTCCGCCGCAAAAGCCCCCTGGCGTGAAGGCCCGGGATTAGCCCCGCCGGCCAAACACCTCATTTGCCACTCGCCCCTCTTTTCCTCCTCCGACCACACACACATACTAGCAGTCACGCAGGCCAACGGCCCCTCTCCCACGCCCCAAGCCCATACATAACCTTGGGCCTGCCCGAAGGGACGGACTTTGGGCTCCAGTGCCCCATAGATCTTCACACTGCCCCGCCCACTTGGCCAACGCCTTTTTGCCCACAGGCTTCTCTGCTTACTCCACACAGCCATTGGGGCTCATGATCTATGGCATGGGCTGGATAGGCGCGCCCACTTGTCGCCTACTGGAGCGAGCAGCAGCCACCTGTTACCCACCCACCATCCCCATCCCCATCGCCTCCCTTCCCCCAAGGCTTCCAAGCCCAAAGTCACCCTCTTATTCAAATGAGCAGTCTCTGTGCCAAGGCGCTGTGGGGCCTTCTTTTTGTGAGCAGTAGAGTGTGTGTGCATGGAGGCCGGCTCCTCGGGGTGTGGGGTAGGCCAGGGCGCCCCAATCTGTCGGCGGACGGAGTTTTTGGGGCTGGGGCGGGAGTGACAGTGGGGGCGACGGAGCGTTGTAAATCTTGGCCACCACGGAGCGCAGGCCCACACTCATCAACCGCCCACCCACACCCCTCATTTCCCTCTTGCGCTCCAGCCTACACACACACACAGTGCATGAGACGGGAGGGCGCGAAAAAGAGACGTCCTCACTCCGCAGCAGGTGGCCTTTCCTTCCCCCACGTCACCCTAGCAGTGTTGGAGTTGAAGGTCGCCGCTCCTGCCAGTTTCCCATCCTACCAGCCCGCATCTTGCCTGCCCACCTGAGCTACGCAATTGGCGGCCGTACAGAATGGGCATGGAGGACGCATCTGGCATTGCGTGAGCCCAGCTGGGGGGCCTCGTAACCCTCAATCACTGCTCGAGTTGGCCCCCTCCCCTCCCTGCCCTCCTTTCCCGCTACCTTCTCCCCTCCTCACCTCACCTAGGCCTCCTCTTTGCCGGAGCAGAGAATCGGAGGGAACACAGCGCTTTCTCAATGGCAAGGCGCAAACTTGGCCTTAGCCGACCGCCATTATGAAGGCCTTCACAAAGACCTGGCGCCTTCAACCGGACGGTGCAAGCCGGTACAATAGGAGGGCGCCCCTTTCTGTGGAGAAGAATGGATGGGAGGAAGCGAACCCCCCAACTTTGGCACCCCCAGCACAATCACGCCCGGAAAGCAAACACACACTCAGACAGCAACGGCATCCCTCCCTACCTCAGCCATAATAAGTGGCATTGAGCCTCTCCCTCTCCTCTTCTTTCCAGACTCGTCCTGTCATTGAGAGGCGGAAGAAAGCAGGGACGCCAGAGCGACGCCCCAGCTCCATCCAGGGACGCGTCAGAAAAGGAAGGAGACGCCAGAAAGCTGCCCCCAATTCCGCCCCATTGACCTTTTGCATAAATGCTGGAGCCAGTCTGTCCCAGGGGCAAAAAAGCGGCCAGAGAATAGGCAATACGCAAGACAGGAATGCGCCCCGCGCACACAGCAAAGTTTGCATCATACATTAGAGCAGAGTCCAGCAAAGAAGGTGGATTGTATGGGAGTAAAAAGCGTTCCAACCGATGCTGGGCAGGGAGGAGGCGGAGGAAGAGCATCGGAAGGCAGCGCAGGGCATCTCGCTGCTCTAGCCTGGCTCCATCCAGCACTGGGATCTGCTTTCTTTCTCAGTACTGCAAAGAGCAGCACACGTCTGTTGTTCCGGTTCCGGCCACCCCGCCGCTGCGCATATGAACGCCCTGCAAAGCCCCCTCCTCTCTTCCATCCTCCCCTCCCCACCATCCCACCCACCCACTCATCCCCACCCACACCCACGCTACACAACTTCATCCGCCCTAAGTCATCCATCAAAGCCCCACACACACCATCCTAAGCCCTCCCGCTCTCCCTTCCTAAACACCCACTCAACACTTTCCCGCCACCCAGCTTGCTTCTAGCTACACATTTCCCAGAAACAACGCCCAGACACTAGGGGAGCTAGACGTGAAACTGTTGGCGCCTCGGCTGCTAATGAGTAAAAAGCGGGGGGCAGGGGGCTCGAACAGGCGGGGAGCTGGTGGGGATGGGACAGGAGCGATAAAGGTGAGTTCTGTGCAGAGGGGGCAGCTGGAGGAGGGCGGCCCTAAAGCCTTCCCCAGATGCGCAAAAAGCCAGACAGGAAACAGCTCTCTTCACACTCGGCTTAAACGCAAGTCAGCCCGCCTTTCAAAAGGGCTGCCCTCCCCCCTACCTGTCCGCCAAACACCGAGCCCTGTCTCAGGCCCCAAAAGCCAGGGAGTGCAAAAAGGTGGACAGGAATGAGAAATCCAATCCGTGGGCCCCAAGGTGCTTTCTGGCCTGCCCCTCAGGGGCCAATTCGGCAAGAACGGGTCAAATCCTTGCCGAATTAGGGCTAGAAAACACGGTGTTACGGGTCGGAAAACACGTAACACCGTGTTTCGTGTCAACCCCTATTCGGCAAGCGACACGCAGTTGTGGGTTTTCCAACCCTTAACTACGTGTTTCTCAACCCCAATTCGGAAAGGATTTTGACAGTTATCCCTTTTGTTATGAAGCCTTGCGCGAGCGATAAAGACACAGGATCTCATGGACTTGAGGAATAGTTTTTATGTAACATGCACTTTTAACATTGCAATTTCAGTTTTTGATAAATGATGGGCTATTTGCACATTAACTCGAGATAAATCATTTGAACAGTAAACCTTACAATGTCATTTTTTGAAAACCTTTGTTGAAAAAATTTCTGATACATGTACTGTGATAGATGTTAATTCTCCATGTACATTGCGTTGGCCCTGAATTTTGATCTTTGAAAAGTTTCATTTTTGCCACCTAGGCTTTTTTACACTTAGGCCTGTTTTCCACCAACCCACCATTGGCCATGCGAAGCAAAACAGACCTATCAGTGATAGCTGGTATTGTCTTATTTTTGCGCGGCCGCAGGCCGCCTGCCGCGGAGGGCAGGGCAGTCAGAGCTCCGGAGGCCGGAGGGCATGGGTGCGGAGGCCCCAGAGCGTAGCCTAGCATGCGAAGCATGCTAGGCGAAGCGTAGGGGCCGTATCTTGATTTATAGCCAAAAACCAACTTCGTGATGTTTCAAAAATTTGAACATGCATAAAACCATGGTTTTTCAATAAAATCAGTTGAGTTTTGGCATATACCCCTGTCGTGGTGATATCTTGAAGCTACTATAAGGAATTTTGAAATTTTTTATTATTTCTTGATTTATAATCAATAACCTAAAATTTTGATGTTTCAAAAATTTAAATATTGATAAATTCATGGTTTTTCACTGAAATCTGCTGAATTGTGGCATGTAGGTTCATCTGGGTGGAATGCTGAAGTAAGGCCGCGCATCTCTTGGCAACAGCCGAGAATACCTTGTTAATTTATGTTATCCGACTGTCAAATAGAGGCCCTTGCCCCAGAACAATTGATTGGATGTTTTCTCCGTTTTGTCACGGTAACCCCCAACCGTCCGTTTTGTCACGGTAACCCCCACGGTAACCGCCACGGTGCTTCTTATTTCAATATTTCATTGCTACACATGCCTTTTTTCTCCTATCCTTTCCTGTTTAAAGTTGGGTGTTGACATCTAATACAAACTTCCCAAATTGATCCAAAACGAAGCATAGTGGTGAAAGGTCACGATTACATTTGAAACTTAAAATGTTCATTAATAACTAAAATTGTCAAGCCATTTTGAAAAAAATTTGAAAAAACATCCTAAATCGAATCGATTATGTATTAAAAAATCTGGCCTTCTTTTTGCGTAAAAGAATGTAAAAAAATTGGATCCATGTGACAGGCAAAGCGAGTAACAATTGTTTCAAAAAAATGCTCAGTTTGCCAATTTTTATCCACCTTTGCTAAAAAATAACATCAGAAATGGATTCCTGGTCCAAAATTGCCTACATATCAGCCTATTTGGTCAATTTATGGCATGAAATGGCCCTGTATTCATGTCTAGAAGTTGGGTGTCGCTCAGTCCGACCCTGGTAGGGGGCAGGGTCGGAAAACACCCAACTTCGTGTCGACCCCCAACATTGACACGTTGTTGCCGAATTGGGGTCAGGTGCGTGTCGGAAAACACTGACCCCGACACCGACACTGACCCCGACACGCAACTGCGTGTCTAGTACTTAAGCGACACCGACCCAGTCTTGCCGAATTGGCCCCAGAGAGTCCCAGGGCAGATGGGCAGAAAAAAGGCCCCATTTGCAACCCCTGGAAGGCGCCAAAAAGCGGGCGCCTTGCCCCCAGGAGGAGGGCGGGCAGTGTGAGCCGGCAATGCGATTGCCCAGTGTGCCGAGGCAAGGAAATATGGGCAAGGAGGGGGGCTGGGCGAAGGAAGGTGGGTGGGAGGGCGGAGGACGAAGGGAGGGAAGGAGAGAGGGCGTGGCAGGGGGTCGCTGTCGCCCCTCCCAAATCCAGCCCTCCCTCCTTCCCTCGCCCCCCTTTGCCTCCTTTTAGCTCTCCTGGCTGCAATATAGGCGGGGAGAGTGGCAGCGCTATATCGCCAGAAGCCCCCAAAGCTCTCTGATTGGGGCGCCTGGCGCAAATCATTTCACACCTCTTTTTTGCCCACCCTCAATCCTCCCAGCTGCCCCGGCTATTTGCCTGAGCCCTGTGTGCCGCCCCCTAAAGGAGGGTCTTGAGGGAGGAGGCGAAGCGGGGCTGCTCCCGAGGGGGATCGGGCTAATCATGGCGGGAGCAGGCGGGGAAGAAAGCGTCGGGCTGGCTGACAAACGGGCCTTTGTGAAGGCAGGGGAGAAGGGAGAGAAGGCAGGTTGCTAAAGAGGCCCTCAAAGCTACCCATTAGCCTTCTCCACCCAGTGCTTCAAATGGAATGGCTGGAAGAAAGGCTTCCTGAAGCCTGGCTGGCTCATGGGGTTCAGGCCCACTTGAGTGAAGGCAGGAGAGCAGTCCGAGAGGGACTTGATGAATTCCATGTCTGGCTTACTTACGCACCACCAGTGAAAGCCACTATCTCGGCCTCTGATAGCCCAGCCAACCCACTCATTCCACCCCACTGTCCGCCATTTCTGGAATGCTCATGTTCATGCTCCATCCCTAGCCTGCTAATACCGCTATAGCCTCTCACCCATCCCATTGATTCTAAGTGACATTTGAACTGCGCCACAAAATAGCCCTTACTGCAATCTCCATTTCTAAAATGCTAACAGTACATGCTTTCATTCACTCCTTTGCTTATTAGAGCGATGTTTGAAGTGGGGAGGAAAAAAAGTTTGTGCATGTGAGCAGAAGATGGGAATGGGGAAGACAAATGGACTGGGGGAGTGTGGGCATGCGGACTGCTTGTGGGGCTCAGAGCGGGGGTGTCGGGTTACTCAAAGGAACAAGGCGGGCTTTTTACTGGCGGGGCGCGGGGGGCAGAGCAGATAAGTAGTCCGCTTGGAGGGCCTGAAGTTGTGGACTGAGGCCGTAAATGGCCTCAACTTGGCTGGCCTTTGATGAGCACACAGACCAGCCCACTTTAGCTCCCCTTCACTGTGCACCAGACGGCTAATTCAAGAGCTCCTCCTCCTGCCCCCCTCGTCTCCCTTCTGCCCCTCCTCTCTTCGGGACAAGGACCTTGCGACCTTTCTCAACCAGCCAATACGCTAAGAGCAGGGTCAATGGCGGAAATTGCGGGGGCTCAGATAGTTTTCAAACCAACCAGGCACTACATTTCAGGCCAGGCACAACACATTTACATGGACAAAGAGGGAAAGCATGAATTTTTCTTCCATCCTTTGCTACAAAACAGACAATTTGAAATTTTTAAAGTAAAGTTCTTCCAAAGTTAAAGAAACTAAATATCTAAATATCCCCTGAACTAGGCAAAATTTTTTTAATAGAAATCTGCGGTTTTTCTTTTGCGACTTGGCCTTTAAAGCTTTTATTAAAATTTCGGCTGTTTAATTTGCTCCAAATGATGGTAAAAAGTATGATAATTTCATCTAATCACTTCCAGAGCAAAATAAAGAAGACAGTATATATGAGGCTGATGATAACGGTGCCAACAGAGTGAAAAGGCGATGAGAGATCGCTCCGCTTTAGACAAACCTTAAAGTATTTTCCTCATAAACCTGTAACTTTCGCCAGCAATACCTTGACTGGCCCGGTGGCCGCAGTTGGCTCATCGCTTCTGGTCTCAAACAGTGGGATTTCCTTTCTCCCTAGGGAGGGGGGGTGTGTGTGGGGGGGGGGGGGGGTTGGTGGGGGTGTGTTGGGTGGTTGGTGGGGGGTGGGGGGGGGGGGTGTTGTAAGGGGTGGTTTGGGGGGGGTTTTGTTTTTTGCCTTGAAAGTTTTTTAGGCAATTAATTTCTGTTCACGTAAGCAGTGCTAACCGCGCAGCTGATGCTGGGACTGAAGTAGGGCGGATAAGCTCAAGCTGACGGCTCCACAAGAGGGGAGGAGGAATCCGATGCCGTAGTAAGGGGCATGGCGACGGAATTTGAACCAGAAGTGGAAGTTGGAGTGGTCTTGCTGCCCTAGGACTTCTGGCTCCTTGTCCACCTGTCCCAGAAGGGGAAGCTTGAGCAGTGGACGAATGCGGAGAGGTGTGGGACATTGACAAATGCATTGGATTTGTTGGACCAGGCGATCCAGGAAATGTTCTGCCACACCTTCTCCAGCACCCAGCCGGAGACGTGTTTTTTGGCGCCTCCTTCCGGCTTTCCTGCACACACTTTCACTCACACTCTTTTCTATCAGGCTAAAAACCTTTACCTATATCAAACCAGGAGAGCAAAATGCGAGGATGTTCGATCCAAGGGTGGAGGCGTATTTCTTTGGCCCGCTCTGAGGCGACGACCATTGGACAGGTCTGGGACAGAGATCTGGGAATTCCAGGAAGGCTTCAGCAAGGGCAGAGGAGGACAGTACCTGAACATCGAAGGGGTAGTAGGTGAAGTCGAAGTTGCAGGTGAAGATGAGGTTCTCGCGTATGACAGACAACACAATCCCATTGCTGCTCACCGTCAGCATTTTACGGTCCAGTGTGTGGAAGTCTTTCAGGCTCTGTCCCGATCCACTGTTCACTCCGCCTACATTGCTTCAGGCAGGAGAGAAGGGTGGCAGGGAACTGCACCGGTTTTTCACGTAGAGAAGCGGAGTCCAAAGACGGTAGCCCCTGAGGAGAACTTCATCCATGCCGTCCCAGTCCTCCTGCTTCCACTTCAGGAACTCGTCCCTCCATACCTGCCTCAATCAGCTCCATGTCCTCAGCAGAACAATCAGTGCAGAAAGCCAACGATCGTGGCAAAGGCGTGGAGCTTGACTGTGCCTTGTCGATCATTCTCAATTGGCATTTCATTCCCCTTCTTTTCAAGATGAAGGCGGGCCCGACGATATAGTCAATATGCCTGGGCTCTATGACCAGGTCGACTTCAATAGGGGAGCTGTCGTTGATGATGGGGCGGCGCTGTTTGTCGTAGTCCTGCAGCAGCTTCTTTGCCAAGCCGCTGTAGACGTCGGAGTAACTACGATTGGCTTCCACGCCGCCTACAAACGGCCTCCCTTCTACACCTACAGACACCTATCTCAAGGCTCACCTTCTATGCTGTCCAATAGGATCTCATCATCTCCTGCCACAGATCTGGCAAGTAGGAGTAAAACTAACATTCTCAGATCACCCTAGCTTCAGCATATGTTCTGGCTTTTGGAGGAGAGTTGGGGTTACAATGGACTGCTTGGAGAAATTCGATACAGCCCTGAATATAACATGCTAGTCGGAAAAACTCATTTGCCCAATCCGACTAATCCTCGCTGTTTTTACATCGCCGCTACTAACCCTTTGATGTTCTATCCACTGTAGCTGCATTACATATCGTTCCTTGTGGGGGTAGTTTCCATCATCGAGATAGACAGAACATAATAATAATAATATTAAATCCACCTCCATGCTTCCATACCCCTGAATGTCCTATTCGGGACCCAGGACACTCAGGACACTCAGGACACTGAATGGACCCTCTGGACACTTCTAAAAATGGTCCACTAAACGGGACCCTGCACTTTGATGATGGATAGCTCAGGCCCTGGAGCAGCTAGGCGCAAAATAGCTTAATAGCAAAAAATCCCGATTAGTAGTTTTGTTAAAAAGGACACTCATGTAACTTCACATTTTCCTAAGCTGAGACATTTCTGTGACTGATGTGGTATATTGATGAATGTTTTTTGGGAAGCTGAACCTAAGGCAAAGTAAGAAAGTGATTTTTGTTTTTTAATGGTTATTATTATGTCCAATTGTTCCTTGCTGCCTTGTTGTGTTTCTTTATGACAAATAATTTGAGGGAGATTGATTGCGCGAAAAACTCACTGTGTCACCAGAGACAGAAGGCTGGGCAAAGAAGCATTCTAAAACCGTTTGCAAACATGGAAAGATGGCAAGAAACTTTGTCACGTACAGGCAACAAGGTAATATCGGCTGTGGCCAATAGATGCGCCGCCTTGAAGCTTAGCAGGGGCGGGATCCAAAACGTTGGACACCGTTTGCCATGGACAGACATAGACATCCAATCAGACGTCTAATGGATGTGCGACATTGTCCGACAGCTGATCCAAAAGTGATGGACAGAGTTTGCCATGGCATCGGACGTCTGACGCCATGTCTGATTGCGTCAAACGGTGTCCAACAGCTGATCCAACAAGTATATGGCGCAGAGCGCAATAGGTGACCGCGGAGCTTCCCCCCCCCCCCCTCCTCCACAACTTATTACCTTTAAGCAAAAAAAAGTTTGTCCAAATCCGTTGAGAATTCGCCATTTTTCAAAATTTCTACCCAAAAAAGTAATGTTTCAAATGCTCCAAGACCAGTTCCACCCCTCCAGATCTTCCTAAAATGTTATTACTTTTCAGCAAAAAAAAGTTTGTCCAAATCCGTTGAGAATTTGCCATTTCTCAACATACCCCATTTTTCAAACTTTCTACCCAAAAAATTAATGTTTCAAATGATCCGGGACCAGTTCCACCCTCCAGATCTTCCTAAAATGTTATTACCTTTCAGCAAAAAAAAAGTTTGTCCAAATCCATTGAGAATTCGCCATTTCTCAACATACCCCATTTTTCAAACTTTATACCCAAAAAAGTAATGTTTCAAATGCTCCGGGACCAGTTCCACCCCTCCAGGTCTTCTTAAAATATTATTACCTTTCAGGAAAAAAAAGTTTGTCAAAATCCGTTGAGAATTGAGCCTTTTACAGCATACCCCATTCTTCAACCTTTCTACCCAAAAAAGTAATGTTTCAAATGCTCAGATTCCGGGTCTACCCCTCCAGATCTTCCTAAAATATTATTACATTTCAGGAAAAAAAAAGTTTGTCCAAATCCGTTGAGAATTCGCCCGTTCCCAGCATTTCCAGACACATATTGGGCTGGCGCGAGCGAGCGTCAGCGAAGTGTCAGCGCCCAGCCCCTCTTTTCGACCCAGGTGTACGTTTTGGGGGTTATTGCTAGATCTCAATTTTGATAAGGCTGCTGCTCGTCAAAGAAAGCTCCAATGGCTATAATTCTTTTTGCAATGGAAAAAGCACCATCGAATTGACTATAGTTTATCTTTTGACTTTTGCCAAAAACTAACTATTTTACTATAAAAAATTCAAAAAACCATTTGTCCGAACTCCTTCTTCTCCTTCTCCTTCTTCTCCTACGCATCTATTCAATGGACGATAGTAGGTATTCAGTTCTTCCCCCTTTCCCCCCTTCCCGGGTCCCTGGGACTCATGTATTATTTAGCTCTTCAGTTAAGCAAAGATGTCATATGCCTCAGTGGTGTAGTGGTGTAAGCGATTGGACTGCTGGATGAAATCGGTAGGTTCAAATCCTTGTCAGGCATTCATTTTTATTTTTGTGTATTTTGAGTTGAGAAAACAACTGATACCATCGCCAGGCCAAAAGTAAAGCTTTTTTCTCCCAAAAATCGATTCAACTGAGAATAGGCCAAGAAATTTCTCAAAAATTGTAATTTTTAATTTTGAATATTTTCTTTTTGTTATATTTTTTGAACAAGTTTTTGTATTTATTTTTTTACATATTGACTAAAATTTTAATTAAACATATAACCTACAAAATAAAATTCGTATTGTACCTTTTGTACTATGTTAAAAGTGGAAGAAATATCTGGTACCATCGGCAGGCCAAATGTGGGACTCTTTTCTCCAAAATTTGCAATTCCCTCGAGCAAAAAGTCAAGGAAATACATTTTCTACTAGTGGAATCTGCTGCGTCATCTGCATTTTGTTTTTGGGCGCGCATGGAAAGAGACACTGAACTGCGCGCCAAAAACAAAATGCAACTGTCCAAGCAGCAGATTCCACTAGTAGAAAATGTATTTCCTTGACTTTTTGCTCGAGGGAATTGCAAATTTTGGAGAAAAGAGTCCCACATTTGGCCTGCCGATGGTACCAGATATATATATATACTAGTCATATTGGTCAGTGGCCGCGCTTCGCGCGGCCACACTTCGTTCAATTGGATTTCTTTTGTGAGATTAAATTTAAATCCATGATTGAACTTCATACAGTGAAAAAATATATTGAATCAGTCGTTAATCCTTTTCATAGGAATAACAAGCATAAAAACATGATAGAAATCAGTCAAACAAATACAATACAGACATAAGAAGGTAAATTCAAATTTTAAAATCCCAGTAGAATGTGAAATATTCAAAAACTTCTATCAATTCTGCTTCTATCTTCTATCAAGAGACAATTTGTGGCAAACAACATTGCCTAAATGCTTGCGATTACTTTGTCTTGAAGAATTACTTGAATCATTCCAAAAACCTTGGGCTCCTGGGTAGGCCAGAAATCGAAAAATTGCCATCAGTCAATCCATTTTTTTTCAAATATTTTACTAAAATGTTTTAAAACTAATTGATGGATTTTAAGCAGAACTGTTTTAGCTTTAATTTAAAAAAAAGTCCGACAGAAAATGTTGAAAATTGGAGGAGCTATGAAGTTCCAAAATCAAAAATTGCCCAAAAATCGCAAAAATGACAATGTTTTCAATTGTTTCATATTTTCAACGTTTTCCGTGCATGGATCCCCCCAATTAATTTTGAATAACTCGTCAAGACCGATTCATAGAGCTATCATATGCCAGTATAAGTAAAGAATTCAGGGAGCGCCGAGACCCCTCCCAAAATGGCATCACCCGTATATAATAAGATATATATCCCCCAGGACAAAAGTTTAGTAACCTCTATAGACCGCGGAGCGGCCCTTCGGGCCGCTCCGCGGTCAAAAATCTCAGTTACGATTTGCCATCTCATTAGACGTCTGACACTTTATGCAAAACATTAGACACCATTTGCCTCAGTCAGACAATACTAGAAAGATTTGAAAGTGGGCCAGCTGCCAGACTACCTTGGCTTTTTGCAGATGAAATGGCTAGTTTTCACCCTTTGCCATTTCTATGGCTTCAGCAAATTCGACTTGGCCAAAATCCTTGCTGAGGATAGCAGTGAATCAGATAGCAATGAAGGCTGCTGACGTCGACGGTAAGCCAAATTTTCGGCAAGACTGGCTGTATTAAAATAAGATTAAGCATCAAAAACAAGTTTTACTAAATTTCATTTATTGTTTAAAATTTTAACACTCTCATGATTTCACCTATTTTCGGAGGAAGACGTTTTCTGAACTGTTCATTTTACTAAACATTGCTTATTCATTGATTGAATTCATTTATTACTGGAATACAACTAATGAGAGGATATGTCTCAAGTCTCAAGCATTGGCACAAAAGTGAGCCACGTAAATGCAGAAAACACTGAAAATGAATACAGTGACGATTCAGGCCTTAGCAGAGGGACACAACCATGTCTGACAAAACGTTTAAACAAGGCTACAACTTGGCCAAGGGCGGATTTAGGGGGGGGAAAGGGGGCAAATGCCCCCCCCCCGAACGGATTTCGGGGGGGGGGGGAATTCCCCCCCGAAATTTCCAGGAAGGGGGAAAATTTCACCCTTTTAGATACATCTTGTCCAAAAAATTTTTCGCGCGCTTCGCGCGCAGAGTCTAATCTAATCTTATTTAAAATTTTGACCCAAATTTCCCCCCCCCGAACCAAAATCCTATATCCGCCCTTGAACGTGGCTACAACATTTGAGAGCAGTCGGCCTATTTTTGCGCGGCCGAAGGCCGCCTGCCGCGGAGGGCAGGGCAGTCAGAGCTCCGGAGGCCGGAGGGCATGGGTGCGGAGGCCCCGGAGCGTAGCCTAGCATGCGAAGCATGCTAGGCGAAGCGTAGGGGCCGTAGCACCCGTGCCCGGAGGCCGGAGGAGCTCTGGCGCCCTGCCCGAAGCGGCGGGCGGCCAAGGCCAGCTTAAGCAGTTACCCCATTTTTGTGTCCGTCTGTCCGCATATATATATATATCTTATATAATACGGGTGATGCCATTTTGGGGGGTGCCTCGGCGCCACCTGGATTCTTTACTTATCTTGGCATATGATAGCTCTATGCATGGCTTTTGACGAGTTATTCAATATTTTTTGGGGCGCGCAGTGTATGGGTAATGCTGAAAACATGAAATAATCGAAAATGTATCCATTTTTGCCATTTTTGGCCATTTTTTGACTTTGAAATCCCATAACTCATCCAGATTTTAACTTTTTCTGTCGGACTTTTTTTTAAATAGAAGCTACAAGAGTTATGCATTAAATCCAGAGGTTAGTTTTCAAAGTTTTGAGTTAAATATTTTTAAAAAAATGGATTGACTGATGCCAATTTTTTCATTTTCGGCCTACCCAGGAGTCTGATGTATTTGGGATGAATCAAGTAATTCTTCAAGGCAAGGTTGAGTCAGTGTTTTCCCAGGCTATGCGAATGCTAAAGCATTCTCAAGCCACTAGGATCTTTGAGCCTGATGTGCGGTGTAGTGGCTGGAAAGGCCATGATGCAGTGTGTACATGGCTATGGTTTTGTCCTCTAAATAACATAAATATATTTAAGGAAGATTTGAAGGGACAGTACTGGTCACATCTTTAACTATATCTGGTACCATCGGCAAGCCAAGTATGGCTCTCTTTTCTCCAAAAATTAGGTGGCCGCGCGTAGCGCGGCCACTGACCTATATGACTAGTATATATATATATATGTCTGTCCCGGGCCCGTACTCCGCGGTTTTTCAATGAAATTGGCTAATTTTTTGCATGAAGGTCCGCCTGGGTGGTATCTCCAGGCCATTTTTTGCGATGGACGTAATTTTTCGATTTTTGCCCAAAACTCAATTTTTTGATGTTTCAAAATATGAAAATTCATAAATCACTGGTTTTTCAATGAAATTAGCTGAATTTTGGCAGGTACGTCCGTCAAAGTAATATCTTGAAGCTGGCAAAAGGAATTTTCGAAATAATTATTATATCTTGATTTATAGACAAAAACCCAAAATCTTGATGTTTCAAAAATTTGAACATGCATAAATCCATTGTTTTTCAATGAAATCAGCTGATTTTTGGCAGGTACATCCATCAAAGTAATATCTTAAAGCTGGCAAAAGGATTTATTGAAATATTTATTTTATCTTGATTTATAGACAAAAACCCAAAATCTTGATGTTTCAAAAATTTGAACATGCATAAATCCATTGTTTTTCAATGAAATCAGCTAATTTTTGGCAGGTACGTATCAACCATGCGAATTGAAAAGTTTTGTAACGTAGCTAGTGGTTATTACTTGTACTGGAACAAAGGCCGCGCATCTTGGCGATAGCCGATAATACCTTGTTAGTTCAATGTCTAATCGTGTCCAATGAATGCCCCAGGCGGTCAGACATGGCCAACAGGAGAAATGCCTAACTGTGTCTCATGTCTGACGCCATGTCTGACGTTTTGGATCACTGGACATGGGACTTGAAAACTGTCAGACACCGTCAGACATCCGTCAGACACTGTTAGACGCTGTGTCTAACGTTTTGGATCAGCAGCCATTGGACATGATTCGACAATGTCTCCATCAGACACGATTAGACAACGTCTGACAACTTGTCTAACGTTTTGGATCAGCAGACATTGGCCAATGTCTGACGGCGTCTGACGCTCCTATGTTTTGTACATGTCTGATGTCTGATGTCTGACGTTTTGGATCCGGCCCCAGGTTGTCGTCATGTTTTATTTAGGCCGTTTTTAAGTAATATTTCTAATTCTATTTCTTAATAATTGCTGTCATTTTGTCTGCCCTTCATGTGATTCAGGATTTCAGGTTAAGAAAAATAGATTTCTGATGCATGGAATTAATAATAAGTAATAATATTAAGTAAAAATTATATAAAATGCACCTTTTCGCAAAATTTTCGAATTTGAAGGCCATAATTTTCAAGGTTTTTGACCATAAATCTGGAACAAATCAAAATTGTGCCAAGAAATAATGGGGTATCTGCTAAAGCGGGCAGGACAGTGCGTCAGAGCTCCGGTGGACATTGGCACGAAGGCCCCACAGCGTAGCTTAGGCTAGGCGAAGCGTAGTTGCCTCCGCGCCCATGCTCTTCGCCTTCCGGAGTATGTACTGACTAACTAGCCCTTCGCGGCAGGCGGCCTGCGGCTGCGCAAAAATTCGATATTTGCCACTGGGTTACATGCGTAATTCTCCCGATGAGTGTTTTTCAAATCCATTTTGTTCATTTTTGTCATCTACCTATTTGATTGCAGTCAACTTCAAACTGCGCAGTTTTATTTGTTCCATTGTTTAGTACCTCTCTCAATCTCAACTGATGCTCAGGTAGCAGGTACATATTTGCTTTACGTTGGCGCCTGAAACCAGTTCAAACTGCACAGTTTGGCATCAGCTACCCCGCGATGTGATGTTTTGCAGGTGCGCAGTTGAATAAATATGAGTAGTAAACTTGGAGATTCAGCGTTCCACAAAGCAACCTGCGCGGAGCAGATGCTGGACTGGTTGTCAGCAGTCACCATAGCACATGGGTGATGCGTATTCCCGGTGGATGCCATGGCGTGTTAAGAATGTGGGGTGGGTGGGCGCACTTGGCCACCATCGGGCGTGCTCCCCAGTGCACGTGGAACGCTTTTTTAATTTTGCATGTTCAAGTGTGTTTTTTGACGACTGAAAAGTTGGGTGACTTAAAAGTTGGACGACTTAAAAGTGTTCGCAACGTACGTTTAGACCGATAGCATTTTTTGATGTTGCTCCAAAATTTTCAGTATTTCAATCATTCAATTTTTATGTTTTGCAGATATAGTTTATCTGCCGGAGCCTTGTCGCGATGTGTCTAAACTTTTGGTGCGATGGTTCTGTGTGCTATAGGTCCAAAATTTCAAATAAGTTCTGGTGCTATAGGTCCATTACCTACACCCAAACCTGTTCAAAACATATCAAAAATATAGGCTAGTTATGCAGTTATTATTAATGCGTCATGAAATACATAGAGAGATCTTCTTGCCAAAATGCAGCTATTTTTACTGAAAACCCATGAAAATATGCCTGTTCGAATTTTTGAAACATCAAGAGTTTAGGTTTTTGGTCATAAATCGGAAAATAATACAAGGTATTATCGGCTATCGCTAATAGATGCGCGGTCTTGATGCGTAGTAGGTTTGATGATTGTTGGCTTTCCCAAAGAATTCAAATGTGACACAAAGAAAGAAATGTCCAGTTTGATGAGGAATGCACTAAACTGAATCTACGGCCCCTACGCTTCGCCTAGCATACTTCGCATGCTAGCCTACGCTCCGGGGCCTCCGCACCCATGCCCTCCGGCCTATGTACGGAGCTCTGACTGCCCTGCCCTCCGCGGCAGGCGGCCTTTGGCCGCGCAAAAAAAGTGGAAGCCAATGCTCAGAAGAGTCAAAAAGGGCTAAGTTTTTACTGAAATAAACAACTTCCGTGAGTGTCCTTTTTAACAAAACTACTAATAGGGACCCTCGGGGCAGTGTTCCGGTTAATAATTTTGCTAATCGGGACCCTTCGCAAAAATTTTTAATCAGTGTCCCACTTAATTTTGCCCTATTCGGGACCCACTGAGGGTCCTTTTCTGACTTTTTTTCAGAAAAACTTGATTTGCACCCGATCTACTGGGGCTAAATGCAAAATTCCAACTGTGGGCGAATGAGAAGGCCTCCAGCAATCGTGTGGCGTTGGAATTTTGCGCCTAGCTATTCCAGGGCCTGAGCTATCCATCATGAAAGTGCAGGGTCCCGTTTAGTGGACCATTTTTAGAAGTGTCCAGAGGGTCCATTCAGTGTCCTGAGTGTCCTGGGTCCCGAATAGGACATACAGCCCTTCCATACCAGGCTGGGAGGCACATTTCTTGAGCTGCTCCTGTTGTATTGGGAAATAAATAAAAGGGAACCGTTTGAAAGAAGACACTTGGACATTTCTTGGGCCATTAAATGAAGTCCTTAGCTTAGTGGGACTCATAGCATGAATTACTCCATGAAATCCATAGTGTAGCTTGCATTACTCATTTTCAATTAGTTCTAATCGGTTTAACAAACTAATTGGACTCTGGTAGAATAATTCCGCTTGGAAATGAACAGTCATGCTTTATGTTCTATTCTATGTCGTATTCGCTTACCACAAGCGGAAGTGAGATTGGCAATTTCTTTGACATCAATAATGCAATAATAAAAAGAGTGGGAGAGTGGTTAATAATAAAGACGGGCAAAAGAATGGGAGAGAGGCTGGGCAGTGGAGGAGCGTGAGTGTGGGCAGGGCAGGGCAGGAGGGAGCAGGGCGTTGAGCGAATCGGCGGCAGTGGAGAGTCGGAATGTGCGGGGCAGAGAAAGGCTGGGAGGGAGTGAGAAGAGCTGGGAGTGAGTAGGCCAGCCTCCACTCCGCCCCCAAGCTCACCAAGAGCCGCGAGGAGAGCGGTGCATTTGAGGAGGCGGTCCTGCATGCTGCGACGGCGCCAGCACCTGTTCAAACCATAGTCATACCATGAGCAGTTCATGGCTCATTCATGGTTATAAAGGCTTTCCAATGTCTCTAATGAGAACATCTTGGACTAGGCAGAAGAAGGAGGCAGATGTGATAGGAGGGAGACCGGGGCAAAATAAGCGGCGGAGGTAGGCCTGGGAAGCCTGCCCATGGGGTCGGGGGAGTGTCGCTCCATGATGGCTCTGAGAAGGCGGACGAGGGCGGGGAAGGAGGGCCTGGCCTCTGGGTCCGGCAGCCAGCAGGAGGCCATGATCTGATAGAGGGAGTCGGGGCAGGCGGGAGGCTGCGGCAGCCGGCGCCCGCCGGCCAGGAACTCCCGCAGCTTGGAGTTGGGGATGTCGCCGTAGGGCACCAGGCCTCGAGTGCCCAGTTCCCACAGCAGCACCCCGAAGCTCCACACGTCTGTCTTGGAGTTGAACAGCCGGCGATTCACCAGCGATTCCAGGGCCATCCACTTTACTGGCAGTCGCGCCTGCAGCTTTGCAAAGTTTCGTGAAAATGTTCCAGCCAGCTAGCTTGGCAACAGTAAAGATAGGATCTACTAAGAGATTTGAAAAAGCAAGACCTGGGTGCCTTGGAGAAGCCAGTCGCGATCGTAGAGGTCCCAGGAGAGGCCGAAATCGGCGACTTTGACGATGCCCTCAGCGGTGAGCATGCAGTTGCGAGCGGCCAGGTCTCGGTGGACGAAGGACAGGCTGCTCAGGTAGGCCATGCCCTGACCCACCTGCCACGCGAACTCCACCAGCTCCATCACCACCAGGCCCTGCCACTTACACCTCTCACACTTCCACTTTCAGGGAAGAGGGCGGGGGTACTTTTCGGTGATCGGCAACGAAGGAGCGCAGATCCCCGTGGGCCATGTAGGGGAGAATGACCCAGGGCGTGGACTTGTGGGAGATGGCAACGCCGAGGAGGCGAAGGACGTGCGGGTGATCAAAGTCCTTCATGATCGCTCCCTCTCGAAGAAAGTCTTCTACACTCGAAAGATCGCCCATTTTTTCGCCTTCAATGGTTTTTGCATCAATCTTTGCAGTAATGAATGGTAGGAGAGGATGACCTTTGAGGGTCTTCACAGCAACTGGGAGCATATGGCCGGTGATGGGGTCTCGAAGGCGCCCTCTGTACACGTTACCAAAGTAGCCTGAATGAGACAGGGGATGAGGGTAATGACGAGAAGGTGGACGAGAAGGTGAAGGGGAACCTTTGCCGACCATATCCTCGAGGAAAATATTCTGAGCAGGGATGAGCAGATCCGAGATGGCCGCTCGCAGGTCGCTGCTAATCATCGACATCACACTGTAGGCTGAGCGCGAACCTAGCAACAATCCGTTCCCTTAGCCAACAGAGCCAGGGAGGGCTGGGGCGATGAGAGGGAAGAGGGAACGAGAGGAAAGAGAGCGGTGGTGTCCGGAGGAGGAGGAGGAGGGAGCATCAGCGTCCGACTCCTCAGAGCAGTCATCGGAGCTCAGGGGGTTCACATAGACTGCGCCCAGGCTCATCCCACCCTCGCCTCCTTCTCTCACGGCTCAACCCGGCCCACAGGGCACCAATCACGAAGCCAGCCTCCACGGCAGCAGGAAAAACTTCTGCCTCTCCCAGTGGCGCCGCTGGGCTGAAGCATATGCGAGCCGGCTGAGGGTGGGTGGGTTGAGAGAGGCTGAGGAGGGGAGCGAGGGAGGGAGGGAAGGAGGTGTGAGGGAGGGGCCCAGTGTGTACCCAGCCCTCCTAGGCATCGCCATACCTACAGAGCGCCAGCAGCTGTGAGTCGGCGGGCGTAGGCAGCCGCCCGCATCGCGCGCGCCACACAGCCACTGCCAAGGGACTGAGAGGGAGGGGGAAGGCCGGCTTTCTCCTTCGTGACGAGGGGACTCTCCCTCCTCCTTCTGCCGCCCCGCAACTACCCCCTCCGCGCCCAGCTTGAGCCGCATAGTGAGCCTGTAGGAGAGACTACGGGCCCCGAAGCCAGCCAATGCCCCGTTCTCATGCTTCTTCCCAGTCGGCCACAGCAACTGCTGGGGGGTGGGGGGATGAAGGGGGGGGGGGATGAAGGGGAGTGGAGGACGGAAGGAGGGGTTGGGTCTTAGGATGGCTTCGTGAAGCGGGCTAAGTGCCATCGCCGCGGCTTTCTCTCTCCAACAGTCCAGCGCCTCTTGTTTTATCCCTCTAAGACGACGGCCAACTCTCGCCGCATGCTGCTGCCTTCTACTCCCTCATCCCCCGCTTCTTCTCCTCCTTCATCCCCCCGTTACCGCCTCACGCCCACGCACTTGAACAGCACCGGCAAAAACCCTTCACCCTCCCTCCACCCGACCTCGCCCTCTAAACTTTGCCGCTTGCCGTTTTTGCAGACAACCTGGGAAAAAGGGGCGCAAACGATGCGTCTTCCGATGCGATAAAAAGGAACTGGGGAGACCCTGCAAAAGCGTTTCCCAAGTGCCGCGTTTTGCGACGGCTAAACTTTCGAAATCAGATGCGACTTTAGCGTTCAGAGACTGGCAAAAAAAGGGACGGTCTCAGCGGTACCCTTGGGAGAATGCACGCAGCGGTCTTCTTTCTAAGCACGCTAGCCACAGTTGCCCTTCTCCCCCTTGACCTTCCGCGGTGCCGTAAATTTCATTTTCTATTTGGCCCTGGCCAAAGCTGGCAGTTTGGAGGGAGCAAAACTTACTTTAACTTTCCCTCAACTGCTTGCAGTCAACATTGAGAAGACCTAACCCATCTCTTACGCCAATGTTGTCTCAATAATAAATTAGATATAGGACGGAAGCTCCAAAAGAAGAAGAGCCTACCCGAGCAAAAAGCTGATAATTAAGGCAAGCCTAAGAAGTATTAAGGCTGAGGAGACGAGGACAGAAAGAGAAAGTCGCGCTGCTTGAGCCTTCACGGATGAAAAAAGGCAATAATGCGACTGGTTAGAAGGCTGAGAGTTGAAAAGAAAAGAGGGGGCGATGAAAAAGATGGAGGACTGGCTACCTCTTTGCTCAGCTTCAGGGTGGCGAATTACTTGTAGCATTAGAGGCAGGGGGATAGGAGGTGACAGGTGAAGAATCATGATATAAAATTGTGTCCTCCTTGATCTGCTGGAATGGTGGAGAAAAAGAGGAAGGAGGAACTAAGCGTGATTCAGCGCAATTGTACCTGTAGCACCAGAGTCGGAATTGGGACGAAGTGAGGAGGGAAGGACAGGGTAGGAGGGAGAAGAGGAGGGGCACACTGCTGCTCTGCTTGATCTGCTCGACTTCACCGTGCAGTAATAGTACCTTCAACCCTTGTCTTTTCACATTCACACGATCCACATTTTATGCTTGAAAAAATTGCTATTTACCAAAAAAATTTACTCACATTAATCCCGTGTTCTAATAACACTGATGAAAATTTTATCAGTCAAGAAATAAATTGCAAGGGAAAATTGTTTATGATGAATAATGAAACAAGGTATTCTCGGCTGTTGCCAAGATGCGCGGCCTTTGTTCCAGATAATAAGCTAAGCAATTCCTTTTAACTGCTTTAATAAGATACTGCCGCAGCAAACGTATCTGCCAAATCTAAGCTGAGTTTATTGAAAAATCAGTAATTTATGGATGTTCGAATTTTTGAAACATCAAGATTTTAGGTTTTTGACTATAAATCAAGAAATAATAAATGTGTCAAAAAATTCTATTATCAACTACAATATATCACCATTAGAGACGTACATGCCAAAATTCAACTGATTTCATTAAAAAACCATCGATTTATGGATGTTCAAATTTTTGAAACATCAAGAATTTAGGTTTTTGGCCATAAACTGAGAAATAAGAAATATTTCGGAAATTCCTTTTGCCAGCTGCAAGATAGCACCTCGACGGACGTACCTGCCAAAAACCAGCCAATTTCGTTGAAAAACCAGTGATTTATGAATTATCGTACTTTGAAACATCAAAAAATTGAGTTTTGGGCAAAAATCGAAAAATTACATCAAGCCCAAAAAATGGCCTAAAGATATCACCCAGGCGGACTTTCATGCAAAAAATCAGCCAATTTCGTTGAAAAACCAGTGATTTATGAATTTTCGTACTTTGAAACATCAAAAAATTGAGTTTTGGGCGAAAATCGAAAAATTACGTCAAGCGCAAAAAATGGCCTGGAGATACCACCCAGGCGGACTTTCATGCAAAAAATCAGCCAATTTCGTTGAAAAACCGCGGAGGCCCGCCCTCGGAATGACATATATATATATATATATATGCGGAAAGACGGACGCAAAAATGGGGTAACTGCTTAAGCTGGCCTTGGCCGCCCGCCGCTTCGGGCAGGGCGTCAGAGCTCCTCCGGCCTACGGGCACGGGTGCTACGGCCCCTACGCTTTGCCTAGCATGCTTCGCATGCTAGGCTACGCTCCGGAGCCTCCGCACCCATGCCCTCCGGCCTCCAGAGCTCTGACTGCCCTGCCCTCCGCGGCAGGCGGCCTTCGGCCGCGCAAAAAAACGTCAATTTGCTATTTTCGGGGATGATGGACAAATAAGTTCAGTTCAGGTTTTTTAAGTTCAGTTCGGGTTTCGGTTCGGGTTAAATAAGTTCAATAAGTTCGGGTTTTTTAAAATTGCCATAATTCCCCAACAAATGGACAAAATCAGTCATGATCACACATGTGCCTAATACTAGTCTTGTGCTATGCAACCGCACTGGGTATGCCCCCATACCTGTCTTTGGTGGCGAGCTATGAGGCAAAGTTTATGTGAACTTATTGAGTTTAGGTTTCGGTTCGGGTTTGCAAAAATAAGTTTGGGTAGAAACCTGAACTTATTGAACTTATTTCATAAGTTCAATAAGTTTGGGTTTTCCAAAAGTTTCCCAGCTTGGCTGTGTACTTGAGGTACTTCATGAGGTGGCAGCCATTGAGGGCTAGGCAGACGCCATTCACCATGACCAGGCTTCCGTCCACAATGCACCTGCTCACCCGCTTCTCCGCTTGCTCTGCAGGGCTCATCTTTGCATACACCTACAAACTTCCAAACTTATTCCTAAACCTATTTACCAAACTGAAACCCAAACCTTGTGTAGGAATGCAGATAGGCCTGCACGGATGGCCTCAGCAGATTTGTCCTCTGTGAGGACCTCAACCGCCAAGCCAGGTACTGAAAGGTCCTCAGAGCCACGGAAGATGTAGGCAAAGCAGTACACCTCCACCTTCCGGTGCATCCGCTTCACCAAACCACCAGTGGCATCAACGTAGAGAGTGCATGAGCCTCAATAGCAGCTGACTCATTGGCTGACAAATTGGAGATGGGCAAACCCCATCTGAACTTATTCCCAAACTTATTCTTAAACCTATTTAGCATCGATAGGCACAAACCATCCCACCATTGGCTGTCCGGTCTTGGGATAGGCCCTTGCTAAGTGCTTTGGAGGAGGGATTGACGCCAAGGAGGCCGTGATCTCAACGGGCTTTGGGCAGCTGCTCCACCATCCGTGCTGGTGGAAGGCCCTCCCTCTTCATATGCTCCCACACCTCATTATGCTTGTAGGCCATGAGGTGGTGGCTGAACTTATATCCTAAATTAAGCTGAACCTTTTTGCAGTCTGGTCCACTTCTTGGTTCGGATGGAACCTCCCTGTGAACTCCATCCACTCCACCAGCATCTGAACTTCTCTCTCTCCTCTGAACTCACATCCAAAGGACCCAAAACTGGACCTCTGACAGAGGTGCAGTACCCTTTTACTCCTCGCTTCCTATCTACCCTCCCCTCTCTGAAAGTAATCCTGAACTAAACATAACCAAAATAACTAAGGAAACTTATATACTTTTTCCCTTTAAGTTGAGTGAATTGCGCCTCTAATGCTTTGATGCGTTTAAACGCCCCCATGAACTCCTTCTCCCTCCCTCCTCCCATCCTCCTTATGGAAAGACAGACTTCGACCCTTCACACTCCACAGACGGAGGCCCCTACCTTATACATCCCTCTGATTTAACTGAAATTTAAAACCAAACTTATTAACTTATAAATAATTCAATAATTATTTCTCCCAAACTTATTTCTCAAACCTGAACCAAAACCTAACTCAATAAGTTCACATGAAGGTTAAAAGATAAAAACCCGAACTGAACTTTTTTGTCCTTTTTGGCTATTTTCGAGCCTTATAAAACGAGCAAGATTCTCAACTAGATTCATTTTGAGATGGAGAAAGTAAGGAACTGAGCAAGGCCGATGACGATGGCCATGGTGACGACGCCAACGACGAATCCGACGACGACGAGGAGCGTCTGGTTTTCACCGGACAGCAGACCAGCTCCTTCCACACCTCGCTCCCCCACACCCGCGCCCAGCTCTTCCAGCCCAGCTCCCCTCTCCTCCCCCATCGCCTGCAGCTTTTCTGCTCCCTCGCTTCCTCTCCTTCTCTCGCCCTTTCTTCCCTCTTCCTCTTCTACTCTTTTCCTCTTCTGCTCTCTTCCTCCTCTTCTCACCCTCTCCCAATGGACCACTTGAGAAGCGCCCTGAAGACTGCCAGGCCGTTCTCATGGCCAACCGGCTGAGGCTGGGCTGACTGGCACTGAAGTGGTCGGTGCCTGGGGTGGCAGGGGTGGGGCGGACCTTTTGCATAATCCCGGCCAGTGCCAGGGCGATAAAAAGGAGAAGGAGAAAGGGCAGGCAGGGAGGGATTGGCAGGGCGGCTGGCATTCATCCTCATGACCTTGCCCAATTGCCCTCCCCTCCCTATCCCCCCAACCACCCACCGGCACCACTTCACTGCGCCTTTTTTCGGAGCTGCACCTCCTTCTCTACTCATGCTACAAGGCCGTAGGATATGCAGAGGCTGGGGGGCTTATTTGGAGCAGGAGGGCGGATGGAGGGACAGGTTTTGTTTGGAGGGGAATGAAAGGTGAGGGTACTAACGAGGAGAGGGTGAAGGTAGTGTGGGGGAGGATGAGCGGAGGCATTGAGGACGGCAGCCCTCGGATTCCCCGTCACGCCTCGTAGCAGAGCTGAATCCATCCCATCCAAATTCACTACTACTACATCACATTCGCTTCACCTCACCACACCTGCAAAAATAAACATTTTTCCTCGTTTTCCTATTAATTACCAAGAATCACCTAGAAAGGAAGGGCTAAGGAGAATGGAAATGGGAAGCAAAGGTGTTGGTGAAAAAGGAAGTGATTGGTGGGTAGGATGAGTGGTTGGGTGTTAGACGAGTGGGGGTGGGGGGCTGGGTGGAAGGAGGATTAAGTGTAGGCGGGGGCGGTGTGGCTAGGTGTTTGCTGGGCCGGGGCTGGGCAAATGGGCAGTGGGCGGGGTTGTTTGTGAGCCTTGGGCGGTGAAAAGTAGTGAGTGACCTCCGTCCGCCCAGGCCCAAGGCTGGAGGCTCCAAAGCGCGCTCCCCTACGCCCCCCTCCCTCCCTCCGTCCCCCAAGCAGAGAGAGGGAGCAAGCACTGCTCAAACCTCTCCTCCTATGCATCCGCCCTACTTCCCCCCAAAGGCCCTGCGCTGCTATTACGCGACGGCGGTGGCGGCGGAATACAATCGGGGTCTGGCTAGCGCTGATGGGAGGAAGGGGGGGGGGGCGGGGAGGCCGGTTGTGGAGGACAAAATGTGGGTAGGAGAGAGGGAGGAGGAGAACTGCTGGCCACAAAGACGTCCCCACTCCTCTCTCTCAGCTCCCTTCCTCCCCTCCTCTCTCTCCCCAGCAATGGAGGGATGCGTCAGGCGACGCCCTTGGCCAACCGAGGATGGCGCGGGCGAGCTGAGAGAGCGGCGGAGTGTTCCACTAGGACCCACTAGAGGGTGGAGAAGAGGAGAGAAGAGAGCCCGACACTTCGCCAGTCCAGCCAGCCAGTCCCCCTTCATCCTCAGCCTGCCCTTCGGCCATCATTTACTCCATTTCACTCCCCCACCCCTGGCCCCAAAAGGGCCAGTTTTACTTGGCAGTGGAGGAAGACAAAGTGGGAGGGAAAACAGGTGCTGGAACTTCAGGGGCTCCAGGGGACTTTGGGCGGAGGGCAAATTGCGGGGTTGGGAAGGAGGAGGGCTGATTGCAACAATGATGGGCGGAGAAGTAGGGGGCGAGGGCTGGACGGGGCGGGGTGGCGCTTAAGCGAGGTAAAAGCGGTCATTGACCCCGCCACCTACACCTCCACACATCCACATCTGCCTCCCACAACCTCCCCACAACCTTCATGGAGGGACGCCCTCCGAATCCCCTCTTCAACATCAAGAGTCCCCCCATCCGCGCGGCCTACTTTTCCACGCCCATGAACCATTCTTCCAAAAACTCGGCAATACTTCCACAGCCATAATTATTTGGAACACTGAGCAGTGGAACAGTGCTTTGGAATGGGGGAAGTAGAGGAAATGCAGGAAGTAGGCTAAATGGAGGGCCTAGGGTGCCGCAATTAGGTGGACTGTGGCGGGTGGAGTGATGGTCTAGTGAGGGTAGAGTGTGGAGGGAACCGGTTGTGCTATCCGGGATTGGAAGGAGGGTCCGAGAATATCTGGGCTGAATGGGGAGGAGGAGGAGGACAGGAGGCTGTTTAGCGCTCAATGGGGCGGGGAAGAGGAGCCGGTGGAAGCCAAAACAAAAGCTGGCAGCCGATGCAACGGGAAGGGGGCGGAGAGGCGAACCCGAGCACATCGTGAGGGAAAGGACGGCCCCTCCCCCCCTGGCCAAGGTGTGAGAAACTGGGAGTGGGAGGGATGGGGGGGAGCCAGGAGTGGGAGGGAGGAGGCCAGGGACGCAGTGAGCAGAGGGAGTGGAGGAGCGGGCCTCCCAATAGGATTCCCCACTCCCAAGCATCGCCCCACAGCTCCCTCCTTTACTCCCGCCCACCCCCTGGCTGAGAAAACAAGGCCGGCTGACCTCTGCCCTAGCCAGCCCATGTCGCAGTCCATTGAGGGACGGGGAGCCTTAATTGGCCAGCAATGCCCCGCCCTCCTCTGCCCAGCTCCTTCCTTCCGCCCCGCCCCGCCCATTCCCTCTACCCTGTACTCAGCCGGCTAACTAAATAGACGCCTCTAATGTTCCACCGCCTAACTTCCCTCCCTCCCTCCCTGCCCTGGTCAAAGAGCGCGCTGGGCATAAAAGGGGACATAAAGGCGTAGGGGCCAGAAGAGCTGAGCTGGGCGGCATGGAAAAAAAGGGGGGCAAGAAGAAGGAAGGAAAGAGGGAGGGGCTGGTGGTGGGTGAGGGAGAGGAGTGAAGAGGTGTGCTGGCTGGCTGGCTGAATGGCTGCTGGTGGGCCGGGGAGGGGGAGGCGACAGCGGCTCTCCCAAGGCCCCCCCCCCGCGTAATACAACCAGTTGCGCGTCTGCACACCAGCACCCCGGAGGAGGAGAGCAGTGCTTCTGAGTTCGCCCAGCCAACGTCCACTCAACGTCCACTCAATCATCCTCTTCCTACCCTCTAACCGTCCTCACCTTCTCCTCTCTACCACAGCTACCGTTCCTGCTCCCCCCTTTACTCACCTACAAAGGTTCAACTTCTTCACAAGGGAGCATCGAAAAATGGGAAGTACTGTTTGCAAATGAGATGGAAAAAGTGTAAACAGAGTATGCATCAGCTGGGGTCCATTAGTGCAGCAGGGAGAGACGCAAGGTATTGGCACCCATTCCGGTTGAAAAGCAGGAGCAAATATTGGTGGAAATGAGGTACAATAGGCGATTGGCCGAACTCTCCTACCTATGCAAGGAGAGAGGAGGCCCCGGGATTCCAGCCAGAGTGGTCGAGGCGGAAAAAAACAGGGCGCACCGGGAAGAGAAGAGGGTAAGTGGGAGGGGTGTTGGGGGAGTGGGCGGAATGTGGGCGAAGACAAGAGGAGCGGCGGAGTGGGCCAAGGAAATGGAGTCAAGGGCAGACACAATGCGGAGTTTGGGGCTGGGTTGGATGCTGGGGTTGGATGGTGAGGGAGGTGGTGGGTGGGGGGAAGGGAGGGAGGGAGCACTTGTCGGCCTACATTGGCACTACCGGGAAAGGCGGTGGGAGGAGAAGTGAGACAGATGGCTGGCGTGCAGCGGTCCATATCAAGGCCATTGTCTGCCCCCAGCCAGCCTGTTCCCATTTCCCCCACACATACACTTCTCCGGCACTCTTACAGCCCCACATTCTGATGCCACCGCCAATCCTCCTACCACCATCCACCCTTCTGTCCTAACGCCTATTCACCGATCCAACTATGCATTAGCACACTTTTTTTGCCTGTATTGCATTCCACAATGCTTGAATTTAGCCTGACGCGAACAGTGCAAAGTGAAGTAGTAAGTATATTTTCGTGGCTTTACATTGAGGTGAGGCGATAACTTTTAAGGAAGAAAGACAGATATTGGAGAACAAAATAGAGTGAAATTATGATTGTCTAAAGCATCATAAAACACAACCGGTAAAAAAAAGATACTGAGCATCAGAATTGGAGGCTATCACTGTGGTCTTTTGACCAACGGTAGAGACCGCCACGACGCTTGAAGGCGACTTCGTCGAAGCCAGAATGGCCCATTGCTTCTGCCACCCGACGTCCAACAGCGACGCTCCCACTTTCCGCTCGCCCACGTTGCTCATGAAACGCATCTGGAAATCTATACTCTATTATCTTTTTATAAATATTTTTCTCGTTTTATCTAATTTGACCAATCCTCTCTCTCACTGCCTAAATGACAAAATTGCTAAATAAATCTGCGGACTCTTAAAAAAAAGCGTAGAAAGATAAATCACCCGTTCGTCCAGGAGAAGGTAGCTGTGACGCATCTGAAATGCAGAGAATCTTGAAACCTGGAGAGTAGGGAAGAAAAATGCGAACGTCGGTGTTGGACTCAGGGACAAGGGAGGAGATGCTCCGATGACGAACTCCTCTGCCCGTCGCAGCGCCTCCGCACCCACGTCCTCCCCTTCGATGAGTAGGCACTGGAACACCTGCAGCCAAACGTGCATGACAGGAGGACGAAGGGTGGAAGGAGGAGGAGGAAAGATGAGCCTTCCAGCGATAAGGGTTGGGTTGGCGGAGGGCTTCATTCATGTCCTCCCTGTGGTTGAGGCTGCATACGACGGTGTTGATTTTGAAGAGGACGCCCATCTCCTGGCACCAGTCACGAATGCGGTGCATCGGAGCGATGTGTTCCCCGCCGCCGTCGCTGACGCCCAATGGCTTCATTCGTCGCCCCGCTGAAGCTGTCGCAAGATACGCCCAGTATGTCCAGATGCTTGCCTCAAGACGTTCATTAGTGAAGTAAGTAACAGTCCGCGCTTAGTCAATACTCAAGAGTTGAAGCAAACAAAATCTAATATCAAAATATATAATATTACTCAGAATATCTAATAAACTAAGTCTCACCGTAGTGCTGCATCCAGTCTTGGGTGATGAGGGAGCCGTTACTGATGACGGAGATGGAGGGCAGATGCAGATCCTGCTTGCAGAATCGAATCAGCTCGCCAAGGTAGACGCCTCGCTGGTGAATGAAAGGCTCGCCTCCAGAAAAGTTGATTTTCTCCATTCCTGGCAAAAACAAGCATGAAGACGACGACAAGTCAAAATTAAGATTAATAGGAAAAAGAGAAAATGGGAGGGAACCAGCAATGGCAAGCACACGTAGCCCTTCCTTGGCCACATCAATTGGCAGGGTATAGCGGTTTTTTGCCGTATGGAAGCAGAAACCACACCTCAAAGAAGTATGACATCATATAAACGAGGAATGAAGTGGAATGAGAAATGGACTGGTAGTTGCACTGTCTCGTCAGGTGGTAGTTGACTGAACGTGGCTTCTTGCGCTGGCATAAACTCCTTCGCCGATGGAATTGGACTAGGGTGAAAATGCTCACCAGAATCACCGTTACTGCCGCTACTTTTGTTTTCAATCAAAACCCACCTCAGTCAGTCTAGCTCTGCTCCAAGCATGGTTCCGCGCCCCTTTTAAACGTCTTCAGCCTTATCATTGACGTTTTGAAAAGTCAGCTTAGACCCACCCTAGTCTAAATACGTTTTAAAAAGCTAAAAATCGGTTCAAACTTGATCAAAAAAAAATGGAAAACAACATAGCAAAACAACCAGTTGAAAGGGTTACATTTTTGGATAAAAATCGGAATAACTCATAAAATTCTGTCAATTTTTTCACCAAGTTGCTGAAATTTTGATCCATCCTAGGTGCATACAGTTTTAAATTAAACGAAAAAGCGAAACCAAAAATGGAAATCTTTAAAACTTTTTCCCATCTTTTTTAATCAAGTGTTAGAAAGGAGCATAATTATTGCATAAAGCGGCACAAACATGTATTTGGGAAAAATTATACTGGCTGGGAACTTAGTCATTTTTTGCAGCTATGACACTTCAATGCTTTGTTAAGAGAAACCCCTCTTAAAGAATTTATATGATTAATTTTCAGCACTTGTTTTGAGCAGATAAAACCAGTGGCGGATATTGGGGGGGGAAAGGGGGGAAGTTTCCCCCCCCCCCGAAATGATTTCGGGGGGGAATTCCCCCCCCGAAATTATCAGGAAGGGAGGAAATTTAATCGCTTTAGATAGAAAATGTAAAAAAAATTTTGCGCGCTTCGCGCGCATAGACATAGAACCTTACATGGTTCCTTTTCTTTTATGTTTCCTTGAATTTTTGGACTATATTGTTGAAAATATGGCAAGCTGCACGCGTAAATAAAAATATTTCGCCAAAATTAAAAAATTTTTCATCTAAAATTGGCAGTCAAGGTAAAAAACAATGGTGAAAAAAATTGCTCTTGGTTAAAAAAATTTTCCTGCGCGCTTCGCGCGCAGGTTAAATGCTAATTATCAAAAATTTTTCCCCCTATTCCCCCCCCGAAATTTTACAGAATATCCGCGCCTGGATAAAACCCACATTAAGTTTATTATCATAAACCGACACCGACACAGCTGTGCCAGCAAAAATTTCTAATTGAATTAAATTTGCTTAATTTGTGCTTTTGTGAAGAGTATGTTTTCGGGACAGCGAGTTGAAAACAAGGCTATTTATCAAAGTTTTTTCCTCCCTGCCTGTGTACCTATAAAGCAGCCTCCTTCGCCGACTCAGCACAAAGCCGCCCACGACACAGGGCTGCAAATGCTGCTGGTTCTGTGCATTGCCGCTCTTTTCACCCATGTCCCGGCCTCCGCATCGTCCGGTATCCTTCTACCCGCCTTCTTCCTCAACCTAGGAGGTCTTGCTCAACCTAGAAGAGGACTGCGTTCTGGCCTACAAGGACTCCTGCTTCAGCCTTCGTCTGATGGAGAAGGGAGCGGCGGCGGGCTATGAGGAACGAGCTGCTGACTGCGCCTCCATCAATGCCACTCTTGCCACTATTGCCGACTCTGACGTCGCAGAAGCCATTCTCAACCTAACTCAGGCCTCCTTTTCATTTATTCCTTCTGCCCAACCGACCTACAAAGCATGCTGCTTTCACAGGACACCTCCGCTATAGTCGGCCTTCGTGTGGATGAGAATGAAACTTGGGTATGGCCGGATGCAGATGTGGAGAGCATCCCTTGGTTCTTTTTCAGCTCAGCCAGAATCAGAGAGTGAGAAGGAGAGGATAGATGAGGTGCAGGTGTCCTGGAAGGGGCCAATCGCAGTCCATTGCACGACGGGCAAAGCGCGTATACGCCATGCTGGCTCGGGAACCCCAGCGCCGGCCTGGCCTGCCAGCAAGGATCGCTTGCATTGCCAAGATCAATGAAAGGGTCATAAAGAGAACTAAAATCGGCCACCTCTGCCAGACTTCGCTGCAAAGTTGGCCTTTTTACCATTTACTCTCAAATCAACACTCTAATCAAGTTCTGTTGGATGGTCGAAATTCTCCCATCTGAAATGTATTGCTTGTTATTAATCTGTTCCTCGTGCAAATTGCAATGATCTGGCAAATTCCCACTTTTGCAGGCCCTAGCGCTGTGTCTGCAGGCGGAGAGACACCTGACATGAATCAGTGATGATATTTTGTATTGTATTTTTATTGTATTGTCGAGCAGACGGAGTGATTGAGAGTAGAATGTTGCGATATGGCATCAGCCGGCCAATCACCTGAAAAGAAGCAAAAAATCCGCCGGACAGTCAGCAACTTGACCCTTGGCTCGCCGTGGCGAAAAGAGGGGTCCACGGCCGTGGCAAAAGGCGGGCTTCGTACTTCTTGACAGTCCAACTTGTTAGTGTTAGATGGTGAGCGGTGAAAGGGAGCTGTACTTGCATTATCCCTTGCGGACGACTTTGAAGAGGCGCTTCTTGTCCACAACCCCGATGACGATGAGATTGACGATGAATGGCAGTAGTAGCGAGCGTAGTACGCTCGCACGCTCTTCACCGAGCTCTTGCACAGCTCAGCCAGCCTCAATTGAGGGCCCGATGAAGATGAGACAGGGACAGACGGACAGGGGGGGGGGGGAGATTGCAACTTGCCTCCGCTCTCATGGTGGTAGGCGGTGGAAGGCGGGTAAAGAGCTTGGCAGAGACCACGACTTGTCATCTCACTCATGCGGCTCTCTAGATCTAGCATCCCGCATAGGACCATGCCACCATCAAAGGTGGTCCATGAAGACGGGCACAGGAGCAGCCGGCCTTCTTGGCCAGCAGTAGAGAGTGTCTCCGCTCTCATGGTGCTAGGCGGTGGAAGGCGGGTAAAGAGCTTGGAAGAGACCACGACTTGTCATCTCACTCATGCGGCTCTCCAGATCTAGCATCTCGCATAGGACCATGCCACCATCAAAGGTGGTCCATGAAGACGGGCAACAGGAGCAGCCGGCCTTCTTGGCCAGCAGTAGAGAATGCCTCCGCTCTCATGGTGGTAGGCGGTGGAAGGCGGGTAAAGAGCTTGGAAGAGACCATGACTTGTCATCTCACTCCTGCGGCTCTCCAGATCTAGCATCTCGCATAGGACCATGCCACCATCAAAGGTGGTCCATGAAGACGGGCAACAGGAGCAGCCGGCCTTCTTGGCCAGCAGTAGAGAGTGCCTCCGCTCTCATGGTGGTAGGCGGTGGAAGGCGGGTAAAGAGCTTGGAAGAGACCACGACTTGTCATCTCACTCATGCGGCTCTCCAGATCTAGCATCTCGCATAGGACCATGCCACCATCAAAGGTGGTCCATGAAGACGGGCAACAGGAGCACCCGGCCTTCTTGGCCAGCAGTAGAGAGTGTATAGACAATGTAATCTTTCGCTGTCCACGCATTCCTTCCAGACGCTAGGCACCGATTGGATAATAAATCGAATATCCCCTACAAAAATCCCTGTTTCTTTGGAAGCACCACATCTTCAGATGCTACTCAATTGTGAGCAAACTTCTTCTTGACAAATGGGAATAGTGAGTCGGGGACCTTATGTCGGTAGCCTTGGCTGCTCATGAAGCAAAGATGCTCCACACTTCACACAGATGCGCCAGCCCTTCGCTGCTTTTGGCTTCGGTGGAGAAGGCGAAGACGGAGTGGACGATCGGGCCTCTGGTCTGGACGAGAGTGATATGCATCCCCGATCTATCAAACACATACTTCTCCACTTCTACCAGGCCACAGGCTTTTGTCTTTGATTCCAGCCGGAACATAACCAGCTTTTCTCGTTTCCATTGGATCTCTGCCGCGAAACGAGTTATCTTGATAGGGGTTTCTTTTCGTATGAAAAAGGCAGAGGGAGGCAAGCCCTAGTACCTTTTCCGCATATGCGCAGCGCGCAAAATGGGGCCCAGATGAATTGAGTGTTGACCAAGCATAGCAAGAGTTTTAGAAGACCTAGTTTGCGGGAGAAGTATAAAAATTAATTGGACAATCCTTAGCGCATTAAATATTACTGAAATTGTGAATCTTTTTGTTTCAATGTTTTCTCTTAGCTGTTCTTTACCTTTAAACTGATTGCACTAAAATGGCTTGGACAAAAAGGTGAAGAAATTAAATTAAGCAAGCGGCAATTTTGGCATAAAGAAGACAAAACCTTTGGAAAAATTAGTAAAAAAGAAAATAACAAAAAATAAAAAATGATAAAAAAAATCGAAAAAAATAATTGTTGGTTTATTAGATGTCATAAAACTAAAATTTATTTGTAGGTGTAAAACAATATCAAAATCAGAATCAGTTTTTAGATGGACTAAAACCATTGAAATGGACCTGTCAAAATGTATGCTTAATTTAAATCAAAATGAATCACGATTGAGTTAAAACTTGTCTATTTCTTTTTGATGATCGAAAATTCATAAGCTTTTCATGCTGTAGCATTTTAGTCCAATGAACTAATGAAGCTGCTCCTTTTGCTCAGCCCCCAGCAGCATTGCGCAGAGTAGCAGTCACCGGAATCCGCGCGGTTTTTAAGCACACAAGCAAAAGACAGGCGCCAAAAATTCCGGCCAAATCATTTCCCAAAAAAAGACGATGGCCTGGATGGGATTCCGAGAGACAGCGTCAGGGATGGCTGTGGCCGCCTCCCGCTTTGCCTACAACATCGACCGCATCGCGGACAAATACGGACGCCTGGAGGAACTCTTCCCCGAGGAAGAACTCGGCGTTGGCTCTGCCTTCCATCAGCCCCCATTCTCCCTCAACCTCCTCTCTTTTCCAGCTCTTCTCCTTCGACTGCAGTCGAGTTGTCCGGGAGAGTCGCGTGGACTTTGGCGCCTACGACGTGGAGCTGGACAGACGTTCCTTGCTCTCCTTCTTTCCTGCTCCTCCTGTTTGAGTGTGATGGCCTGCAGCGTTCGGGGAGCGGATGCCGTTGAGCACGCCGGCGGACGAAGATGGGGCGCCCGCCTCCCCGCTGCCTCCGCCCCCCTCCCTCTGCCTCACTGGCAGTCGCAAACGCAAGGCCGCCCCGCCTCAGCGACGCTCAACGCCTCAATTCACGCCTGCCAGCATTGTATCGCCTTGCTTCTTCCTCTCTCCATCTCAGTCTCAAGAAAGGATGGCAGAAGGAGGATGCGGACTCTGGCTTCTACTCCTCCGACGTGTACCGGCGGGTACGGAACCGTCCGATTCAGGCCCGCTGTCGTTGCGTTGGAGCTGCCTGCAACCTGGCCAAGTGCCTCAGTCAGCCCGCCCTCCTCTCCAGCCTCGCCAAGGCTTTCAACGTTCCATCCTCTTCTCATCCGCCTCCTCTTCTCAAAACTCTTCAATCTTCCAGGAGGGCATGGAAGGAAGCCGTGGAGGAGAGGATGAGGCCCTCTCCGTGGCCTCCAGTCGTCCACAGGCGGAACGCATTCGAACTGACATGCCCGATGTCTACCCACTCTTCCGCGTCCCCAAGCGCCCACGGCTCAAGCCTCCGCCTCAGCAAAAGGTCCCTCTCTACTTCTTCTTCTCTCTTCTCTTGCATGATAATGCTCCAAATCACCTGGTGTGCAGGAGAACACGGAACCTTTGACCAAGGCAGAGTTGCCTCCAGTAGCAAAAGCTGAAGTCAAAGTCACTCGGCCGCAAATCATCGTCAAACTCCGTCTACCCCCAGCCATTGTTCATCCTTCGCAAAAGGTCCCCCTGCTCCTTTCTCCACAATCTTTAAATCACCCCATCAACTCTCAGGAGGTGAAGACGGAAGCTCGGGAGCTGCCGGATCGCTCAGAGAGGCTGCTGAAGGAAGTGGAGGGCCTGTTCGAGGAGTTTTTCGAGAGCGTGGAAGAGCAGCAGAGCGCCAGCCCAGGTGCTCGCAAGAGTCCACGCGTCGTCGTATGCTTTGCGCACTTTTCCCAAGCCAGCTGTTTTGAAAGAGAAATGGCTTGGTTGAGTCGCAAATTCGGCGCACCGGAGCTCGCCTGCTGCAGCATCTAAAGAGTCCAAAGCTGGAGACGAGGCCGAGACAGCAGCAGACTCCTTCCAAAGCCGTCGTTGTCTACAAGGCCACCATGGCGGTTGCTATTGCTTTCTGGGGAGCTTCGGAGGAGGCAAGGGGGTGGCAGATAAGCCTATTGCGTTTTGTGGGTCCACAAGGAGTGAGTGATGAAAGGGACTAGTTGCAGAAGCACCAGATGATGGGCATGGAGTTCCTGCGCTTCTTCGCGAGGTTGGCAAGGCTGAACCCGACGCAGCAGAAGCATATGGAAACGCGCATAATCAATGGAGTGAGAGATGTGCGTCTACTGGTGCGAGACGCTTTGGCCACCTTCCTCAAGTCCAAGGCCGCAGTTAATTTCAGTAAGCCCCGCTTTTGAATCATTCTTTTATACTAACTATATCATAAATGCTTTGCCCGAAATTCACACATTTGTCAATAAAACTCAAGCGAAAGCACATAATCTGCCCAACCTTTAAATGTTCCCATCTCAGGCCGCCAATTTCAGTGGACTTTTCCAATCATCTCCATGGCCCAGCCGAATGCTTTATGCTGCAGGGCAGGAGAGCGAGGCGGTGGAGTGGGACAGGAGGAGTGGATTTGGGCCGACGACGGTGAATCGTGGAGCTGTGCCTGCCCTCCTGCCTGCGTCTGCAGTGTCCGGCTTCGGTGCCGCCGCAGCCTCCGGTTTCGCGGACGATGCAGTCTCCGGCTACGCCCTTCCTACCCTACCCAGGCCCGGCCTCACATCCGCAATCAATCTCTCTTCACGCCCCACTCAATTCAAGGCCGCGGCCTGCTCTGGAGCAGGAGAGGGAGCTGGACAGGCAGTCCACCCGCTCGGGGCCAGTGGAGGAGGAGGAGGAGGCAGCCTCGGATGTCTCGGAGGCCTCGGGGCCCGGCCAGACCCTGGTAGGGCGTCCATTGAGTAGGAGAGGAGAGGAAGGAGAGGAGTTGAGGCGCTGCCGGGAACGCCGGTGCAGGGAGGGCGGGAGCGGCTGACGTCCTGGGTGATGGCGGCCATCGGCTACACCATGACCGGCGCCATCAGCGACAGTCCCAGCGCCGACTTCGACAAGAAGCTTCGAAGACAGTTCATTTTCAATCCCTAGATTCTAGGTCTCCATTTTTAAAAAATTTTCCATGTAACTCTCTTTGTCATTTGTTTTTCATTTTAGTAAATTTTGATAAGCAGAGCGTAGGCAGCCTTTACGCTTTAATTGACGCAAAAAATGGAATAATTCTTGCTGGTTTGTAGGAGCGCAAGTGCCCGAGCTCGCGGCAAGAAGCTCAGGGCTGGATTCGACTGCTGATTTTTCTTTTCTTCCTCTTTTTTTCTTTACTCGTTGTTGATTGACTGCTTATGGCTGTGTTGTTGCTCATTGAAGCCCCTGTGCCAGCTTTGTTCATGCCCGTCACGTGCCCATTTTTCCATTTCTTTCCGCTAAATCCAGTCTAGGGCAAAGGCCTGCAATTGGCAACGAGGCACTGAATCACTTCGAACAATCATCAATCAACAATCGTCCTATCCTTGGCAGCTAAAAAGCCTTGACCAATGTTCCAGGTGCCAACAGCGTAGAACAATAAGAACACCGTCATTTTGCTCTGCATGCGGCGATGAGGAAATTGGCAGCACTGGAACAGGACAACGATTTATTCCCCTATTCTGGGTGTTTCGTATTTTGAACTGATCAAACGGCTCTATTCAATGGGCATGGGAAGTCTTAGACAGCCTTCATTTCAATAATAATGCTCAATTTGATGCGCTTTACATTTTTTCAAAGAACCTAAATTTGTAAATTAGGCTAGTAAAAAGCCGAGACTGAAATAAAATGGAAGAAATGGATCAAACTCAGTGGGCAAGGTGAACTCAGATATGCATGACGAAGCAGAGCGGAGAGTCTAAAGAAAGGAATCAAGACAGCGACCCAAGTAGCTCTCTCTCCCTCTCTCTCTGTCACTTTAGCATGTATGCTGCTTCTTCTCCTTTTCTCACAGAGTCTACTGGATTGAAAGTATCACGCCTTTCTTTGCATGAATTTCTTTGCCTCAAGAACTATCATTTGTCTATGAAATCCATTGAAGGTTAGACTAGAAGCGGAATGAAAAACGGAGTGCCAAAAGTGAAAGGGCTGGTTGAACAACCTCCAAAGAAATGGCACGAGATCGACGAGCGTTACTTCAAACGTCTTTATGGCTACGAGCAGATAGTGTCAGAGGACAGCCTAGACAAGGCCTACGCAGACGCCAAGAAATTTGTGGACGCTTCCACCTTCTACCCTAAGCACCGCTATGGCGAAGCTTTCGGCGGACTTCACAAGGAGGTCCAGGTTACCTACTCCCACTATACATATTCACTTGCCTGAACAAAGCGGATGCCGCAGTGATTTGACGCCAGCTTCCAAATCTAGCCTACGATGCCAAAGGATAATTAATGATTGTGAAAACAGAAGATAGTGGTGCCAAAGGGGCAGCAACGGAAGCAGTTGTTCTGAAGGTGAATACGATCGAGATTGGGGAAAGAAAGCCAGTGACCTACGACGAAAAAGTGGCTTACTCCTTCAAAGAATGGGGCGAGAACACCTCTGCTCACGGCATCCCTCAGGTGGGTGCCTTCCCTTATTTCCTCCCCCCCCCCCCCCCACCACATTCTTTCCAACCTACAGATTGTGAAAACTAATCATCCCTTTGCCAAATCCGTGTGGATAATGATCTATCTCTGCTGCGTCTCCAACTTCTTCTACCAAGCGGCCATGGTGGTTGCCAAGTTCAATCGAAATGAGAAGATTGTGGACATCGCCCTCAAATTTGAATCTGCACCCTTCCCCTCCATCACCATCTGTGCTCAGCTCTGCTTCTTCACACCTCGTGCAAGTGGCTTTTGTCTGCAGGCAATCTCAATCCCTACAAAGCAAGCAAGGTGTCCGAGGTGGAGATGGTGACAAGAATGGTAGCTTTGCATTAAGTCTGTCGGAGTTTGTCGAATGCATGTACGCATTTTGCAGCTGAGTGCCTTCAAAGGCGCCGTGAGTGCAGCATCTGGGGAGAGTCCAAAAGCACGGCGCAAGCGCTCTGAAACTGCTTCTGCGGTGCCTTTCTCTCTCTTTTGCCCACTTAACTTATACTTGAGCTGAATTGTTCAGGAGGAAGCGGAAGCGTCTCGTCGACAGGAGCTCACAAATCTTCTGCGCCTTCTCAATCATCCCCCTCACGTTCTCCTCTTTCATATTGCTTTTAGATTATGGAACAATAATCTTTAGAATGCTTCCAATCTGGCCAAGGAAGTTGTAGAGCGTAGCAAACGAGCAGAAGGCCACGTAAGGCATGTTTTCCTAACATAGTCATGTATAATCAGCTACTTCCGCTGGCAGATGTTCGAAGTCTCTTTCAGCGATTGCGTATGCAAGGTTTTAGAGGATGGAACGGAGGACTGCACTGCTCATAAGGGTTAGCGCTTTGATCAGCATGAACTTTGCCTACTCGGCAGCTCATGAACAATGCAGAGGAGAGGCCGATAGATGAAACGAAGATGTGCATTTGCGCTTTTGATCGAGGAACTGGCGACGCTTGGCCTTGTCACATGGTGAGCTGAGCGAGGATAAGACTGGGCAGAGAGGGCTGAAAGAGTGCTGGGTTGTAGATCCACAAATGGACGGAGGAGCAGTGCCAGTATTGCAACTCGGAGGGCTACTGCCCGCGAGAGCCGATGGAGGGGATGAAGAGCTTCGAGAGCAGCTGCTACTGCTTCCAGTTCTTCTGCATAGCCTGGGACGAGAGCCCCATCCTCAAGCTCTGGGAGTACTACGGTCTCGGCGGGGCAACTGAGGACCCAAACTTCATCGAAGCCATGGGCTTCACCGTACACATCCTTTCAATCCCAGTTCAAAAGCAGCACTCTTTCTACATTTTCAGGGCGTAACAGATGAGGTAGCACTGGTGACGAAAGCGAAGGAGAACATGATGTTTGCCATGTCTGCCCTATCCATGGAGCAGAGACAGCAAATGTCTTACACTAAAGTATTTATGGCTCAAACATAAGGGTTATGTGATCATGAGTGGTTTCAGGAGGAGCTAGTTCACAAGTGCTCATTCAATGGAAAACAGTGTGACATCGAGAGGCTCTATCCAGACATTTGAAAACATTTGCAGAATAACGCGATTACTTGCTTTCAGAGATTTCAAAGTACGCGTGGATCCAACATTTGGGAACTGCTACACATTCAACTGGTTTCCTACCCTGGCCCAAGAAAATTGGCTAGAAGGGAATTGGGGACAGGAATCGAAGCTATGATCTGACGAGTACACGTGCGGGTCCAACCTACGGCCTGCGATTGCTCCTCTACGTCGGGGAGGAGGTTCTGCCCACCACCGAGGCTACCGGCGTCCGCATGACCGTCCACGACAAAGTTTTACTCCACTCCACTCCACTCTGTTCATCCTCCTCTTCCAGTCCGAGTTCCCCTTCCCTGACACCTTCGGCTACTCCGCTCCCACCGGCACCATCTCCTCCTTCGGCGTCCGCTTGGTACAAGGGGGAAAGCGAAAAGGAAGAGGAAGGAATATGGAAGTGAATTGAGAAAACGGTGGACCGACTCCCGGCTCCATATGGCAACTGCCTGCCAGAGGGAAACATGAAAAACTACATCTACGAAAACTACGAGTACTCCATGGAGGTTCTCCTCTCAATTATCATCCCTCAAAGGCATTTCTGCCCAATTTCTAGGGCTGTTTCCGCAGCTGCTTCCAGGTAAATAGGGTGAGAAGAAAAATATTCATCTGAAAAGAATGCTGTGTAGATGCTGGTCCTTCATGAATGCGACTGCGGAGACCCACGCTTCCCGCTGCCCTCCATCCCGCCCAATCTCCATCACTGCGACGCAGCCAACCCCGTCTCCCGTTTACTTCCCTAGCCACTCCTCTTCAGCTGCCTAATCTTTTCTTCATGGGTCCTAGGAAGATGCTTGGAGGAGGCGACGAAGAAGCTGGGCGGAATCGACAGCGCTTTCTCCTGCGACTGCCCACAACCCTGTCAGCAATCCATGTTAGCCATTTCCCATTTTCTTCGAACTTTGACGGAAGGAGTCCAGCATGCGTCTTCCAATGAATAATAGATTCTCGCATGAATGATGGCAGGTATGACGTGACCTACTCCGCGGCCATCTGGCCAGCAAGCAAACTGCGAGTCACAGTAAGCCTTCATTCTCCTCATGAGCCCGCCTTTCATGCCATGCCTTTTTCAAGCCTCCAAATTGTACCCTGGACGAGGACGGATGTCGAGCGGAATACAAGTGATACGGGAAAGAATGAGTGAAGGAGGCTTTGTTTTTCGTTTGCAGGAAGCACGGGGCCATGATCGAGGTCTTCTATGAGCAGCTGAACTTCGAGATGCTCATTGAGAACTCCGCCTACGGGGTCACCAACATGATGGCCGATTTCGGCGGTCAGCTCGGACTCTGGCTAGGTTCTTCTCATCTATTCACCCTTTAGCTATCTTTTAACCACCTACTCTACCTTCTACACTGGACCCGAGCTCTCAGTCAGGCAACAAGGTGTCAATGTTGCTTCAAAAAGCTGACAGCAATTAGAAAAACCAAGCTGTTCAAAAATCGCATTAGCTCTTTTCAGTTTAAAAATTAGAGTGTAAAATGAGGTGTAAAATTCAGAAATGAGGTGTAAAATAAAATAGAGCTCAAGGCATGTTGGGAGGTGAAGGTATTGAAGGGGTGAGCGTGATGACATGTTTCGAGTTCGTGTCGCTGATAGTGCAGTTCGTGGGAGTCTCAGTCATACATTACTACCACGAATACAAGCGTCGCCTTGCTGAGAAGAAGCGTCAGCAATCGGGCGGCAACTGATATATATCATCATATTTTGCTTCTCAAATATTTATGCATACATCATGCTTACAATTGACGAAGACAGACTGACTATTTGTCAATCCACTCTCAACCAGTAAGCGTAGTAAAACCTGCAATTAGAAAGCTGGGTAGGAGGAGAAAGTATGGAGGGAATGGATAACCAGTAGAAGATGTTGAAGGCAAGAAAGAGAGTGGGGAACATGATGGCAGAGAAAAAGTCGATCCTATCCACGGTCCAGGAAGGAGCGCAGCTGGATTGGACAAGAGTTGATGGGGAGAGGTGGAAGGAATGAATGAGAGAACCGAAATCCCTCTCCCTCCGAAGTGGCGCTGAAGCTGGCGCGAGACTTCTTGCGCGGCTTCAGAGGGTCCATGGGCGGCAGCTTTCGTGGGTTTGGCCGTGCCGTAAGAAAGCCGACACAGGCCAGCTCCAGCAGAGAGCAGAACACGAACGTCATGCCTACACCAACCTACGGCCTCCCCCATCTGTCGGGCAAGGGGGAACTGGCGGGACAAGAGAGCATCCAAACGTCGATGGCCTTGACGTAGGAGACCCGCGGGAGGTTGCGAATGATGTTACCAAACTGCAAGCAACAGGTCTGATGAAGGATGAGGGTGTGAGGAGGAGGCCAGTAAATACCTGGAAAGTGAGGGCGAGTAGAGCATTGACGCCTAGCATTGTCCTCGCTGGAATGGCTTTCGATCTCAACCCATCCATAAGCCTACCCTGCCAGTGCCCAGCAGTCTATAGCTCTCTCACCCCAGGTAGAAGGAGATCCAGCTGATGAAGATGGTGAGATATGTGGGGAGATAAGCCTGGAAGGATGGGTGTAGGGGTATAGGGGATGTAGGGGTGTAGAGTAACCTGTAGGATGTACCAGCCGGCCTTGCGGCGGAAGTGGAAGGTCATGCTGAGCTCATCCCAGAGCCCCGCGGGATACTCCTGCAGAGTGGCGGGGGAGTTGGGAGAGGTAGGAGGGAGGAGGGAAGTGTGAGGGGGGGACGGCTTCCACGCGAGTGGCGCTGATGTTGACGAGCTGGTAATCGGCGAGCTGGACGCCGAGGTTGGAGCTGACGATGCCCGGCTCCTTCTCCTCATTCTCCATCCACTTTACCTGCACACCGCCCCCACACTATCCGCCTCACATGCCACCTATTCACGCTCATGCTCTGTAAAGCTGTATGATTGGGCTGGGATTGGGCTGAGCGTACACTTGACTGGACAAGCACAGGCGGCCTTTTCAACGCAAGGCAACGCCATTCCCATTTCATCTGGCTTATTCTGGCTATTCCTTGGGAGACTCCTCACCTCATTTAGGGCACTAGCAGGAAGCCAGCGGCCCTAAAGCCACTAGTGGAGAAAGGAGTAGGTGGAGGAGGAAGTGGAAGGATGTAAGGGCAGAGACAGACCTTAATCTCCTGGAAGAGGGAGACGGCTGTGTCTGGGTTCCAGCGCATCTTCACCTCCTCCGTGTTGTAGTTGAAGCTTTCGAAGGTCAGCGTACAGGTGACCATATCCATCTGGAAGCAGGAACATCACTTGACCTATTGCTGGAGGCATAGACGCCGAACAGGAAATGCAGTGAGATCCATTTCACAGGGGCCACTCAGATTCATCCTATAGTTGGTCCAAACAGTACCTTCCAATCCATATCTTTTCACTTGCCAATTCTTCATTGGCAAGAACTAGGAACCATTTGCATAAAGCATGAGCCAGATGTTGGCAAACGGGGAATAGTGTATTCCCGCTCGTTCTGAAAGTTCAGATTTCTAATGAACCAGTTCATCTCAAAAAAGGGACGGGAACTGGAATTGACGAAACAAGTGTTGGGTGTCCAGAGCTGCTTCAAAACGTCATTGCCTAGCGTCATATTCTACAAGCCTTTCTGATTTATGAGGTTTTTGAAAAGCGTATAATTGACCTGCTTGCAGGGATTCAAATGGCGATAATCCAGGCTGGGATCCAGCCACATCTCTGAGATGTAGATGTCCAGCTGAAAGTCCGACGTGATATCCGATATGCTGCTCTGCAGCTAGCCAATTCTTCCTTCTTCTCATTGCACTGGGCAAAGTAGGGAGTAAACGATTTCTTGGACCCAAACTTCGATGCCGATACGCACTGGCTCCCTAGTCCCAGGTACAGTGGGGATTTTGACTTTGTTGTAGTTCTCCAGCAGACGTGCTATGATTCCACTACCTGACCAATTGATCAGCTAAGTATTGAAAAAGTGAAAGAAATGAAGGCAACCATTGGTACAGTTGGTGGGAGGGCGGAGGTAAAGGTGGCTAGGATGAGGTCTTGGGTCTGCAGGTCGAGCTTTCGGCGGCAGCACGCCCTCCACTCCCATCCCCAACACACTTCCCGCTATCCACAACCACACCAGCATTCTTCAACCACCTCCTCAGCACACTTCTTCAACCTCAACTCAACTCAACTTCCTCAACTTCCTCAACTCAACTTCCTCAACTCAACTTCCTCAACCCAATCTTCAACCACCTCCTCAGCACACTTCAGCTAGAAGCATCATTGTCATCGCTCTCATCTCGCAGCCATCATCACCAATCAAGTATTCCTGAAGCGCGGTAAGCAAATGCACGAGGTCTCAGCAACATAAACAAAACCAGAAGTTTCCGCGAAATCTGTGACACCAGAGATACTGCCGCCTTTTAGCTAGCGCGCCTGTTTATTTTATCCCCCGCCCTCAAATATGGGCGCGTAAAAAGCGCTATGGAGGCAGGGAGGGCGAGGCAGGGAAGTAAGGCAAGGCCTTGCCTCCAGCTGTCTACAAGGAGGGATCGAAGCCTGGCTGGTGCTAGGTAGCCGGGCTGTGGCATCCAAATGATATGCATGGGGCCAAGCAGACATGACAAGGCCGATAAAGAGGTCAGAGTGGGACTTTCGCCAAGGGCCTGCCACACCCTTGCCTCCCTCCCCTTCCCTCTCCTTGCCTCAACCTCCCTCCTCAAAACTTCCCTCCCCCTTCCACTCTCTCTCCGTGCGCGCAAGCTGAAATCCTGCGAGGCTCGCGGCCGCCACTCCCGCCTAACATCTTTATGGGCCCAGATGTTGGCTTCTACAGCCTTGCTCTAGAAGCAAGGCAGCAGGGCAGAAGGACGGCAAGCGTTCACCTGTAAGCTGAAAGGCAAGCAAGAGCAGCAATTGACGGGACTTCCGCCACTTTCACCCTCTCAGTCCACAGCCCCCCAACCCCCACATTTCTTTGCTCCATCTGGGCGAGGGAAAGCTGGCCGGTTTTCGGTTCCAGCAGGCGGGCTCTACTGGGAAGAGTCTGCTTTTGCGTGCTGGCTAAAAAAGCGGGCGTGAATAATGAGGCCGTGCTCAGCTTGGGCAACAGCACAGCCACCTACTGGGACTCTGGGTTTTGCCTGTGAACAATTTACTTCCCGCTCGTAGCAATTAGTTGGCCAGCCCAAGCGGTGGCTTAAAGAAGAGAAAGTTTGGCGACGCTCCGTCCCTCCTTCCCTCCCAACTAATTGCCGAAGAGGCTCCGGTGAAAAAGAGGGAAGAGCTAATTGGGAAGCGGATTGGTATGGACAGGAGCGGGTGTGGAGGGCGGAAAGGGGCCGTTGTGGCGGCGCAAATTGGCGGGGGCTGGCAAGAGGAGGAGTAGGAGGGGAAAGATGTGGGGGGTGCGATCTCTGACTGATGAAGGAAGGAAGGAGACAGCGGACAAGAAAGGCGCGCCTCTCCAGGGTATTGCGCCGCAGCCCCCTCCCTTTCCGCAGCTCCTCGCCGAGGCCAGAGAGAAGAGGGCCTAAAGAAGCCGCTCCCCCCTCTCCCACCCTCTCCAGGGAACACGCCGCCTATCGCCACACCCTCCAACTACAACACCAATTTCCACTTGCTTTTCCTCTAATTCACACTCATCCTTCTCGGAGACCGACGTCGCTCAAGCAACTTCGAAATTGCAGAATTTTTGGCGTAATTATTTGCAATTAGACATGGCGGGTTTTATTATCATATAATCGAACAATCAAAAACATATATTTCAGATGCATTAGATGTAAAAGGCAGAAATATTTCAGTAAGCACCAAAAAAATTATAATTGAGACGAAATTTTAAAAATCAACGGCAAAGCTGAAAGAAATAACCGAAGCATCAAATGGTAATCAGATCACTTTGACTTGGGGGAAACGCGCCGACTGTGACTTTTCTGAAACAGCCGTGGAGACTGTAAGCTGGGAGAAAGTGTTCATATTTTCCCTCGGATCTGGCTTCTTCAGCACTACTGGAACACAATTGAATGCAATCATTAGCAGCTTCGGAAAACAAAAATCAAACTTTTGCCAGGCCCAGGAACCGGAAGCACAGGCAAAGGACGCCGCAACGGTGGCTGAGCGCGCGACTTCTGATAGACTGCTGAAAATATGTAAATTGAGGAAAAATGAGCAATAAATGGAGGCAAACAATCTTGCATGGTGGTCTGTGTAGCTGGGTTCTGCAGGGCCTTGTTGGGCCAGAGGCGGCAGAAAAGGTAGACGCAGGCGCAGAAGACGAGGAGAAGCGCGAGGCTGATGACGAGGATCCAGCAGAGGGAGAGGGCGGCTTCTGGCTCTTGCTGTCCTGGGGCCTGTCTAGAAGCAGGCTCTTGCTGAGGCCAGTTTCGAAGCTGGGGTATGGAAGGGCCGGCGATTCGACGCAAGCTCTCCTGATACTCGGCGGCCTCGCAGTGGAGCTGGGTGGAGCAGATGCGGTTGAAGAGGGGCTTGCCGTCCGGCCTCGCCACGGTGGAGTAGCCGGGAGGAGGGCTGTACTCGGAGGCGGAGGAGGGCAGGACGCAGTAGAGGAAGAGTTTGTGACCCTGGAAGGCGTCGTTGGGAGGTGGTGGCTGGATGGTGTGTAGGAGGACGGCGGCGCAGCGATCGCAGCCCGCAGCCATCGACGTGCTCTCCAGTGCGAAACCTTGCGGGCAACTGAGCTTGTGCTGGCTAACAGCGCATCCACTAAGCTCAAGCAGGACCAGTGCTAGAAGGCTTCCCGTCGTCATTCTTTTGCTTTCCATTGGATTTCTGATCTTTATTCATATTTGTTCTTGATTATTTATTTATGACGAAAAATATAGAATTTTAACAATGTTTGTTGAAACAAACAATTTTTCAATAGTTGTTGGTTGAGCGGTATAGATAAAGTCCCGAGAAGAGGAAGAAATAGAGGATAGGCACAACTGCGCATATTTGAGCCAGCTCCAGTGACAAGCACCCAGTTTGAGCAAACTGCAAATAGTGCAGGCTGGACCTAGCCTGGAAGACATGGTGAACAAACATATTCGTGAGTTTCAAGGGCTTGCAGAGGTTAGCGCAGCCTATCATTGTGAATTGGAAAGGAACCATGCTGTCTGTTGCAGCGCTACGAAGCTCAATCAGCCTGGCTGGACGATGAACACTTCGCCTTTCTCATTGGCCGGGAGACTGAGGCTGACATTCGGATTCTAGACGTCGTTCTCAATGACGCCAGCGACCCCGAACCAACCTATCATGCCCTTCAGGCCCTCCTACCCATCGGTTGCTCCCTCAAGTTCACCTTGACATGTGGAAGTAAGTCGAAAAGCGGGTGTTGAGGCATGGGGGTGGTAGGCTGCCTATGGGTGACTCCAAAAGCGGAGGAGTTATCGGTGGATCTGGACGTGGCCATCAAAGGCAGCGTGACGAAGGAGGCCTTCCTTGAAGAGGTCTCCTCAATCCTTCAGTCTCCTCCTCTCTGAGTCTGGTGCAGGGTGGTCTGGTGAGTCTGTACGGGGGAGAGGCCCCGTGTCTGGAGGCGGCGCCGGAGCTGCGTGGCAACAGCATCACTCTCACTCTGCGCCTCCAGCTGCACATTTTCATCCCCTTCGGCCATCCCCAGCCCGGTCTCATCTCTTCCCTCCTTCGTGGGAGCAGGAGGGCAATGGCGAGGCTTTGACAGGAGACTCGGGGCTGTGGAAGGGGGAGGTGGAGCGGGTGGAGAGTTTGCTGGGGGAGGAGGCGGGCCTGGTCTTCACGCTGCCCTCGGGCCAGCTTCTCCTACCCTCAGATCAGCGCCCGCTTCATAGCCTGCTCTCCAGCCAGAAGAAGGCCAAGCCAGCTGCCTTTCAGTTTACGCATGTTCTCTTTACCTCCTTAGGACTTAATGGTTCATGGCCTATGCTGGGTGCCTTTGAGCACCGGGTGGCGGTGGGCGTTCTGCTGCGGAGTACGGGAGAGGAAGAGGTGGCCAAATGCGAAAGCTCTGTCCCAGTCATTCGTCGCTGCCGCGGTGGCCTTTCTATTCCTCCTCCGATCACCTAGTCTGAATCTGGGCAGAGATGCAGTGGAAGAGGAGACAGTGCGGGTGGGCGTGGAGCTGGGTGTGAACGTGGTGGCGGCCGCGGATGCAAGTCTCGGCAGTCTCCCCAACCTCTTGCGACAAGCTCTGCGGAGAGAACTCTCGGCGCTTCTCCAAGCCACTGCCACCTTTCACCAAGTTTCCTGCCGCACAAGTCGAGCATAGTTTAATTGGCATTTGGTCTGGCAGGAGTTTCCGGATAGCGCCATCCGCTCCGTTCTCTTTCAGCCACGGTGCCTGCCCTACCTCCTGCAAAGCCATCTCCCAGCCAACGCCTCAGATGAAGCTCTCGGTTTCTCCCCCAATCTCCCTCCTCACCAGGGGCTGAAGAAGGGGAGGGTATTTGAGAGAGCAGACGGAAGGAACTGCATCAACTGCTGGGTCTTCGTCCAGAGGCGCCCTACTTCCGCCTGGCCAACGCCTTCCACTGGTCCGACAGCTCTCCCTATCTGCGCAATGTCCACGAGGCCCTCCCAGCTTGTCGGCGTGCGTAAATGCCTGAGAAGATGTAGCAAGAAGATTGTGAAAGGGCACAGGCGGTAATCGAGTGGACGTGGTGCCGGGTTGGTACGAGTATCGGCACTACATGCAGGACGGGATGGAGGACAAGGGCTGGGGATGTGCCTACCGCAGCTTTCAGACCCTCTGGTCCTGGCTTCGTCTCCAGGGATACACCGATCTGCCTACGCCCTCCCACCGGCAAATACAACAGGTATTCTCCAGTGGGACAACCCGCCAAAGCTTGGCTTTTGAGTGAAGCATATTTGAAAGGCTCTGGTGGATGTGGGCGACAGAGAAGCCTCCTTCCTGGGATCTCGACAATGGATCGGAAGCCTGGAGCTGAGCTTCGTTCTTTCCCATCTTCTCGGTTCTGTCTTCCAATGTCTGTCATGGGGTTTTAGAAGAATGATAAATCGATTGCTAGGTCTGGAGTCCCGTATCCTGACAGCCTCCTCAGGCGACGAGATGGTGGAGAAGGTGCGAGAGTTGGGCTTTCACTTCGCCACTCAGGGCACGCCAGTCATGATTGGTTCCACCTCCTTTCCTCTCTCTGTCCTGGCTAGTGTATGGGTGCATGGGAGCAGTGTGCAGGCGGAGGAGTGTTGGCGCACACGATCATCGGCGTAGACCTGGACGAGGAGAGCGGAGATGCCCGCTTCCTAGTGCTCGATCCACACTACACAGGCGACGAGAATCTGGCCACCATCATTGACAAGGTGGCGCCAGGTGGAGCTGTGGATGATTGGGGAAGACAGGTGCATTTGAAGGGGTGGGTGGGCTGGAAGGGAGCGAAGTTCTGGGAGACCGGCTCCTTCTACAACATGCTTTTGCCTCAGCTGCCTAAAGTATTTTGATCATTTGGCCTACTATACCCTGCCACTGCTTTGTTACGGCCATGGATTATGTGTTGCTGAACCATATAATTTCTAAACGCAAATGCATGCGCAAATATTTCCATGCGTAAATGTTTCCGAAATGAAAATTTGAGGATAATGAGAAAGGGTGGGGAATGTAGGTGCAGATTTGAGGCTGCACGCGGTGCTTTATTAGTGGTGTGAATGGCTGGGAGAGGGGAGGGGGCCGGAGTAAAGCTGGGGACGGGCGGGGAAGGTTTGGCATTAGGCGTTGCTCGTAGTGGCGGGCAGAGAGGAAACCTTGAACTCTGCCTCCCTCCCCCTCTTTTCTCCCTCCTCCTGTCCCCCGACCTTGGGCATGCGTTGCGGACACTCTCCCCTCTACCCTTCTATCCCCACCCTTCAAGGCCTCTCCCATACACCCTCCCCCCTCCGCTATCTTACACGCCCCCAGACTATCCTCCCGTCTCCTCCCCTGTCTCCACTTGATTCCGCCCGCCCCCAACTTCCTCCGCGCCTTCTGCCCTTTCTTCTTTCTTTCCGCCAAGCCAGAGACTGCTCCCAGCTGTGCCGCTGTCTTTGAAGAAGGCGGGAGAGGGCAGGTGTGAGCAGAAGGTTTGGGTGGAGTTGTAGGTGTTGTGTTGGTGTGAGAGGGGAGTGTTGGTGTCGGCAGGAGGGAGGAGGAGGAGGAAGATGGGCCGGGGCTCGTAATTGGAGCAATTGGGGCCAATTGTGTCCCTTGGTGCGTTTGCCCGTGGCACAGGGCCCCTCCTTCCTCCCCTGCTCTTCTGCCCAAGTTTGCCCAAACGTCGCTCGGCCTCAATATCTCTCCTCCTCCTCCTGCCTGCCTGCCCTTTCTCCGCCAGCCTCCAGCCAGGCCCCTGTGGCCATTGGGGCGATTTAGCCCCCAGTGATCGGACAAGGCACCCCATTGACACTCTCACACCTCCTCGCCTTTTATTCCCATTGCCCCTCCATTGTCAACCTCCACACACTCCTCCGCCCCACCGGAAGCCCTGACGGGTGGGGGAGTGGAGGAGGGCGGGAGAGAATGAGGCAGAGATATGTGCGCTCCTCCAAGCTGCCTGTTTGCGCCCCGGCGCCACTGCTATGTGCGAGGAAGGGGTGGGGTGGAGTTTAGCCGAGAGGCGCAGTGGATAGATGGATGGATGAGAGGGCAAGAACTGGCCCCCTATTTTTTCCACCCCTCCAGGATGGCCTCTGCCCCATTGCTGGCCAGGGATGCATAACCGGACTCCCCTTCCTCCTCGCCCTCCCATCCTCACCTGCGCATCTGCCTCCCATCTTTCCAGCCCCTGCCTCAGTCCCCTGTGGAATTGGGCCGCTCTTCTAGATTGTTTGAGAAAAGCTGGGCTGAGTAGAGCAGTTGTAGGTGATTGAGGGGCTGAGCAGAGACACTCGGGCCTCCAGAAATCCCATTGTCCTCCCGGGACCACCCTTGAGCAGGCAGAGTGGCGGTGAAGATAGTGGAGGCCGAGGGGCGAGTGGGAATGGAGGACAGGTTCCCTCCCAGCTAGTGTTCCAGTACTCCCTCTGCAGCTCTCTCCAACGGCCCCCGTTCATGTGTTCTCTGACCGCCAATATCTATTCGGGACAGCCTCCTGTGGTTTGCCGGGCGGCGAAGACAGTGAGAGGGCGTTTCGCGGACAGAACTGGTCTCTCACTCCTTTCCTCCCTCCCCCCGCCTCGCTTTTTCCCCCGCCCCGCCAACTCCAAGCCAGCACAGCCCAGAAGGTGCATCCCAGCCCCCTCAAGTGCGCCCTCCTCGCTTCCCCCCTCCCCCACCTCCCGTCCACTCCCCTCATCCATCCCCTTCCCTCCCTGTGCTTACAGTCCAGCTTTCTCCTCCTGTACGCCTCATTGAACCGCCGAGCTCTTAGGCTGCCGCCGGGTCGGAAAAGAGCTTTTCAGATCGTGCGCGGCTTCTGGATCAGAATTTGCTCATTCCTTCGGCCCTGCCTGATTCTGGGCGAAAATTGTGAGAAGGGCGCGAGTGGGGCTAATGAAAAGAGGTAGGAGGCGTGTTGGGGGAGGAGGGGGAGGCGGTGACAATGGAGAAGGATGGCCATTGAGACAGAAAGGAGGGGGGAGGAAGAGGGCAGGAAATCATTTAGTGGCCTGATGGCGATTCTCTCCACCAGCCGTCCCCTTCTTTTTTTGGCGGCAATCCAATTAGGAGATAGGCGGATGGACATAGTAGGTGGTCTTCTCGCCCTCTCCTGCCTTCCTTCGCACACGTTGCGGCTGTCTTCTGACCCACTTCCGCCCTCTCCTTCCTTCTCACCTGATCCTCGCAAACATATCTCATTCCCCGCCCTCCCCAAACCTTCGCACCAATCTACCTCCAACTCTCTTCCAGCCTCCTGTAGGCTTCTGGTTTTTGGCCGCATACATTTTTTAAAATTTGCCCCAGTCTTTGTGGCAGAGATTTGGGAAGGGTGAATGGTTGAAGAGGGCAAGAGGATCAGAGGATGGGGAATAAGCAGTCATCCGAGCGTCCGGTGGCATGGGATCCGAGCATGTACCCTCAGCCTTTCCATCCCGACCTCCATCCTGTCATCGCCCGACGCATCCTCAACCAGCCGCCTTTCTGGCATCCTCCTCCCCATCCTTCCCAGCCCAACCACTCCGTCTGCCCCCTTCCACCTTCCACCTGCCACCCCTCCACCCTCATCTGGCACTGCTCTGCAGGAAGGGAATGCAGATAGCAGTCCCTCTTCCGGCGGGCGCGGCCCTGCCTCTCCCAGCCACACCAAATCCTCCTCACGCCCCGGCACCAGCGACTCCGGCTATATCACCAGTTCGCTTCTTATTTTCACCATCACTTATTCATATTCCCTTTGGCCATGGGGTATTGAGGGTGCGTTTGAATTGAAGGCGTGGACTCGGACCCACGACGGGGTGGCGGGGCCAAGCTACGCGGCTCCCGCCTTTCCCTCAACGACGCCGCCGTATTCGACGCACCCCCGCCCTCCGCATTCCACCCTCACCCGTTACACACACCCCTACCTCACATCCTGCTCCACATTCCTGCTCTTTCTCTTTCTCATGGACCGCCATAATGTCTCCGTCCATGAGAGAAAGACTAAGCAAAAACTGGCGCCGTGTTCCAGGGAGGCCACGCTGATGCCGCCCTCCAGAGGTCCCATGGACGGGCCTCCTCCTCCACTCCCACCGCCTCCCTTCCTCTACGGCCCTCACGGTCCCATGCTCCTTCCGCCCGGTAGCCCCTCTCCACCGCAAGTCACCTCTACCCAGCTTATTACCCCCTTCTGCGCACCTCCAGAACTGCTGGGCATGATGGAGCCAGAGAAGAAGGGGAAGAAGGGCTGGCGCAAAAAGAAGAAGTGGAAGAAGGACGGCTCCGTTCGCAGCGGATCATTGCCTCCTTTCAGGTCTCTTCTACTACACCCTTTACCTCTTCCACTTCACCTCAACGGCAATCCACCCCGCAGGGGTCTGGAGGCCGGGATGGGCTATCGAGCAGTGTCCATGGACAACCTGGCCATGGCCGCCGCTGCCATGCCCCCGCCCCACCTTCCACCCTTCCATCCGCCTCATCTACCCCCGCACTTCGCTCCCCATCCTCCGCACCCTCATCTCCGACCCTACGCCTCTCATGTACTCCTCCTTCTCCAAAGCCGCCTACAGCAATCAAAGAGCAAGACAGCAAATCTGCAGATGGACCTTCGCCAGTGCGACGCCACACTTCCACCCCAGGCCGCCCCTTCCCAGCCTGACATTGTCCGAAATTCTGTAAAGCCCCTTCCTTCTTCGAGCAAACTTCAACTCAGCTATCCCTGCAGAAAGGAAAGAAAGGCGGCAGTCATGAGCGAACTCCCAGGCGTCACATGGAAGCTACGCATTTCGAGGAGGTTGGGGCTTTGGGCGTTTTCGACTGGGATGAGGGTGGAAAGAGGATTGGAGGAGCGAGAGAGCGAAGTGAAGCGTGAAATGAGCAAAGACGCCGCCTCTACACTGCTCTACGAGAGTCTCGCTCATCGCCGCATTCAACCCGATCCGCCCATCGACACTCAGTCCCAACCATCCACTGTTGCAACTATCTACTTTTACCGAGCTTGTATTGAAGAGTTATCGGTTGAAGGTGAGTGGATCGGTAGAAGTTCATCGACGCGATGAAGAACCTAGCAAAGTCCTGGTGTCTGGAGAAGCTGAGCTCCTCATCTCTCGAAACGAAAGCACTGCTCAACAGTGCCTCCAACAACCGGTACATCTCTAATCATCATTTAGAAACCTTTTTGTAGCCGTTAAGTGTTTGTTGTTATGCTGACTCTCTTATGGGTCTTTAAGGCGCCCAAGGCGGCCTCTAAAAAGACCCCAGTGACACAAGCGGCGACCTCAGCCCCAGCAAAGTCCTCCGCTGTGGCAGTGGAGGTGGGAAAAAGCGTGGGGAAAGAAGAGGCAGTGCTGAGGGAGACGAAGGCTGGTCAGCCAAAGGGACCCCGTCTCTCAGGTTCACCCAATGCCAACTCTTATTGGCTGAAGTGGAGAGAAGTAGTGGCTGAAGAAATGCTGGCCAACGGGGACTTGGAGACGGAGACGGGGACCCGGCGAGCTCGAGAGTGGGCCCGAGAGCACCTGGCCAACTTCAACCATCGCTCCGTCGAGCCCTCCGAACCCTCCGCCGCCAACTCACGCCCCCAGTCCACACTCCAACAGTCCTTTTCACCTTCATTTCTGGCTTTGCATGGCTGAATGCGGTGGTTGGAGGTATGAGTCGACGAATTCGCTGGGGACTACCAACGGGGCTCGTACCAATGCCGCCCCTGAGTCCGAGATCGACTTCAGCTGGATTCGCGATCTGGAGAACAAATTTCGGTCCCTCCTTCTTCTGTCCGTCTTTCAGCGTTTCCTAAGCTTATCCCGCTGCAGAAAAGAAAAAGAAGAGGAGGACCAGGGTGGATGGAGCGGCTACACCTCCCAACACCGACGCTCCTTCTCCCAGAGCTTCAACGACTCCGCTCCTTCGGAAAGCCAGAAGCAGGCCCAGGTCCCCGCTATTGAGCAAACCCCGAAAGGGCCGCCCGTCCGCTACTTCGGCATGGAAGCCTCCACCTACGGCGTCCTCGGCAACCCTCAGCCTCCACCCGTCATTACTCGATCCCCGCCACGCCAACGTAGAGCCTCACCGCCAGCCTATCGAGCTAGGCCGAAGAGCATGGGTATGCATGCCCTCTTGGACTCCCATGGGGAGCCAAATATGCCCCATTGAAGGCTTCGACAACATGATGGAGGACCTGGAGGAGCGCATCCGTCTAGAACCCCTTCCCTCCACCAAACCCCCGCGACTCAGCAGCAACGTCAAGGGCAAAGCCGCCATGTTTGAGCAGGAGGCCCATCGCATCAATCGTCTCAATGGTCCCCTACAATGCCTCTACACCCTCCAGTGGCATAAGAGAAGGATGATGCAGAGCTGGAAGGAGCCTGGAAACGGCGTTCCGCCTCGGCCGAGGTGAAAGCGGTGCCCAGCAGCCAGCCTCAACCGCGCCAACAAAGCCAGCAGCACCAGGCCTCGCCCATACGCGGACCCTCCGAACGACGCATCATGCAGGTACTCTTTGTCCTCTCTTCCAAACCGTAAGAATAAGGAGCAGGAGTGTAAGAATGAGAGGAACCCTTGTAGGGTCGACGAGAGAGCTGGGATGTGGAGGCTCGCGGCTGTCGTCTGGCTGCCAAGGGTCGTATGCAGGGCTATCAGCCTCCCTACGCCTCACAGCCCGCCCTACACCACCAACCGCATCAGCCACGCTCCCAACACTGGACCTGACCCGACACCACTGTCCTTCTATTTATGAGCCTGAACCTTCCTTCGCATCGGACCTAGCTGCCAAACTCCATTCCCCTGTCGCTATCTCGAAACCCACTGCTTCTCTTCATGATCATATTGCCATATGATTATGTCTAGACCTTACTTATTAGCATTTCTAAAACGTCAGAAATGTAAACGCCTGAAAACTGAGCGCAATCGTGGGAGCAATGATCACGTGAAATGGAACGCATCTTCCTGAAAGCCCAGGAGGTAGCAGAACATGCAGGGAACACCGGAACGTAGAAGAGAGCAGGAAGTAGTGAATGCATTTCAAGCAAGCCATAGGAGCCTAAGTGAGTTGGAAGGCCTGGAGGATGAGGTGAAGGGAAATGAATGTGAGGAGCATGGTGGCGGAGTTGAGGGCGATGCGGGTGGCAGCGTCCGCGATGATGCTGCCGGCCTTCACCACGGGCTGGGAGAAGCCGGCGAAGAGGAGGCAGTCCACGAGGGGACCCCGCGGAGGACTCCCCACCCACCTCATCACCTCCATCGCCTCCAGCCCTCCCTCCACCAACAGCCACGGCCACATCACACTCGCCTCCGTCGCCGGCACCCACACCAGGCGCAGCAGAACCCCCATCATCAACGCTATCTGCAATCAGCCATGTCCTCCTGCAGAAAGACTCCAGAGGAAGGCTGTGTGTGTGGACCTGCCAGCGGGAGGTGAGGGAGGGAGTGGGCGGGAGCTGGAAGTGCAGGTGCTGGGTGGGGCTGACGGCGATGGGCTTGGTGGGCGAGGTCGGGGTCTCCATCTGCCCCAGGCCATGGGCCTGCTCCGCGATGGGGGACTTGGCGGTGAGCTCCTTGAGGGCCTCGGCCGCGGACTTGGTCACCTTCATCCCTCCATCCTCCAGTCCTGGCTCCGTCTTCCCTGCCCGCCCAAACATTCTCAGCTCACTCACACACACAGCGGCAGGGCTAAAATGAACCTTCGGTGCCGAGGATGCGAGAGATGCGCGTGTCGGCGTTTTCGAGGATCCGCCGTCGACGAGCCTCGCGCCGCAACTCAGCCTCCGACATCTTCCGACCTCCTCTTTCCGCAAGCTCAGGGGCACACAGGTGACAGATGGACCGAGGCTGGGAAGATATTTAGTCTGGCGGATTTCGGAGGTGGCCACCCCTCGGCCGCTCATTGATGCACAAGTGGAGAGCTACGGTAGCTTAGGGGAGAGGCATGTGAGCGAAGGTGAGCCAGCATGGGCAGCAGGAGGCTGGGTAGTAGAAGAAGGGGTGTGAAGCAGGCGGCTAGTAGTGGGGCAGACAATGGGCTGAGTCTAGCCATGGCACTGCTGGACATGGCGGCTCTTCAGCCCCACGACAGCCGCGACTCCATCCTGCGAATCATCAACTACCAACAGGCTGACCAAGGAGACTACACTGTACACTTTCCCTTTTCCTTTTCAAGCAATCGTAAGCAAAGGAACTTATGACTGACAAGTACAGACGCCGACCTCAGTCCTTTCTTTGTCAGGTGTACACGATCCAAGTGCGCGTCGGCGAGTACGCCTGGACAGTGCAGCGACGCTACAGCGAGTTCGCAGCGCTGGACAAGGCCCGCTTCGCGGCCTACAAGCAGAAGTCCTTCCTCCCGCCCAAGCGCGTCCTCAAAAGCGCCGCCTTCCTGGAAGAGCGGCGGGCGGAGCTGGAAAGCTACCTCCGCACCCTCCTGGAACTGGAGCTCTGGCTGGCCCAGAAGAAGGGTCTGGTCGCCATGCCCCAGCCCTTCTCCACCTTCCTCGCCTTCCCCGACTACGAGATCCACGCCATCGTGGAGCTCCTGGCACAGCAGACCTCAGAAAAGGCTGAGTCATGGCTGGCCACCACCAAGGGCACTGCTAGTGGGCACCGCAGCAAGGCCTACTTTCAGCTGGCCCCCCATGAGCTCCACGCCATTACCAAACGGCTCAGTCTCCCCGTGCCCACCTTCAGTTGCGCTTTTATGCTTTTCAAGGGGCTTGAAGTGGAATGAAGGATGTGTTGTTAGGTTCGGGGCCGAAGTCGGACCTGGGCAATGTGCTGGACTTTCTGCAGCAGCTGCCGCACCTCAAGATCCGCGGGGGGTCGGAGAATGTGGGCACCTCCAACATCCCCCTCAACGGCCTCCCCTTCTCCCTTCTGCCTTGCAAGAGCCTTGTTTCACTATGGGTTAGTCCTATCTATTCCCTTTCCATAGCAAAGACAATGAAGAGATTGTAGATTACGGACTGCAGTCCCAGCATGATCTCAGGTCTTCAACCGGTGCGACAGAGCCTTCGTTACCTTGCTGTTCTCTACTCCTTGACTCAATTGTCGGTTGGCACAATTCTTCTTATCAACTTACTCAGCCAACCTGATTCACTCCACAGGATATACTGGTGGATGAAGAGGTGGAGCGAATAGAATCATTGCCGTCTTCCAGCTCTTGCAGCAGTTCGTCTTCCACTTCCTTCCAGGACAACTCTTCGGATGAGCAACTTCTAGCCAATGGTGCTTGGATTGCGGTAATCCTTCTTCCACTCGCGGTACAGTCAACAGATCTCAAACCCCTCAGGTAGAGGAAGCGGACTTTTCGTTCAACCAGCTGGAGGAAATTGACGAAAGCATCACACTTCTCCCTCGATGTCAGAAGCTCAAGCTTTCTCAAAATCGCCTGGCCGATATCGGATTTCAGGTATTCCTATCTGAGCATCTCAGTTTTGCCAAAGAACTATGAAGGTGGAATTGACAGCTGAAAGAGCTGAGCAGACTGCGCGAGCTGGACCTGTCCTTCAACGGGCTGGAGAAATTGGAGCTGTGGCATGCGCGCCTCGGCAACCTTTCCCTCCTCAACCTCGCCGGAAACTCAATTCGCTGTCTAGCCGGCCTCGCCAAACTCTACTCCCTTCAGGACCTCAACCTGGCCGACAACTCCATCACATCCACTGGTTTCATCTCCTTCCCTCCAACCATCCATCCTCAACTCAGCTGATGACTGCAGGAGAGGCGTGGTCGCTAAGCGGACTGCCGTGCCTGGAGAAGCTGAGTCTGTCGGGGAACCCGGTGGAGTCGGCGGTGGAGTACAGGAGCCGAGTATTGGAGGCCTTCGGGGAGCGAGCGGCAGAGGTGCGTCTGGACGGGAAGAAGGCGAGCCAGAGAGAGCTGGACACCGTCAACGTTCGCCTCGCCATCCGCAAGGCCAAGGAGGACCGAGAGAAGTTCCCCTGCCTCACAGTTCTCACTATGAAGAGAGAATAGTTGAAAACATCCTGGATTTGATGGGAAACGGAAGAAAATATCAATCGATTCTTAATTTAATCTGTTTACAATTTTCAAAGTTGACTTCGTTCATTAAAATCATCATTGGAATGCTGCTAAATAATGCTGTGAATGCAGGCAGCTGGAGCAAACGCGGCAGCAGCTGGGTGAAAAGCTGAGGCTTCTAACGGAAGACACTCTTGCCGGCATTCCTGGTTTTAGAGCCATGTACAAACTAGGACTGTGTTTTTTATAAGTTGTTGTTTTGATAGACCTATCTGAAGGGGACGAGAAGGAGCCAGTGAACACCTGTGAATGCTGCAGGGACCGGGATGCATCATGATATTCTGTCCTAGCCGCTCCATTGCCTGTGATATTTATTCCAGTATTTATCCTCCCATGCAACGTTTCGCACTTTTCGTACACCAATTCAGTAAGTGAAGGTAAAGCATCACAGAAGCGAAGTGAAAGAAGAAAAAGAAACTAAACAAAATGATAGAAGGAAGCAGAACATAAGATGAGAGGAAGGCGCTAAAGCTCCGGCGCCTTCCGAAGCATGGGCTGGGAAGCATCGTCTGTGGCCAAATCTTCCACCAACACCCGCTCATCCGTGGCCCTTCGCAGGAAGTGCGGACGCCAGCTCAGCCCACCGCCCTGAAGGATGCCTCCCTTCACCACACCATCACTACTTAGCACCCATCCTTTTCTCTTGGACTGGTCAAAAGAAGGCTGAGTTGTGTGAAGAACTAAGGGAAGAACTAAAGGAAGTGAGGAATTGTGAAAGACAGGTTAGGCAATGGGATGTTAGTAGACGCGAACATTGAGGACAGCTTTGTCGGGCAGGCTTTGCTGGGCTTTGCTTTGCTGGGCTGCGAGGCGAGCTTGGATGCGCTTCTGGCGTTTCTCCTCTTCCACACGGTCGATGTCCGCCTGGGACTCCGCCAAGGCTTCCGTCCACTCCTTTGGTAGGAAACAGCAGCAGACGTAACGAAGTCCCGGCCACAGATACTTCACGTCCCGCAGCACCAAACGACCCCGACCTCACACCAGCCCACCTCATCACTCTAGCCACGGGCAGGAGGGAGCAGGAAGGAACTGGTGATGAGGCTGACGGGGATGCCCACGGCGAAGACGATGATGATGCCCGAGAGGCCGTACATCTTGTAGGACAGCTTGTAGACGTAGTTCAGACCCGTCCTGCAGTTCTTTTTCGGCTTGTGAACGGCAGAAGGGAGAGCAGAGAAGGGCCTGACAGGGAAAGATCATGGCCAATAGTGTCGGTCTCGTTGTAGCGGAGACTGAGGAAATCCTGGGTGAAGGATCCGTTGGCGGAGAGGAAGCCGGCGCTCTGGAGGACAAGGGCGGAGCAGTTGGCGATGGATCGGGGCAGAGAGGTTCTGTAGGGCTTGATGATCTGGGCGCCGATGCAGATCCAGCCCATGACGACGGCGGCGACGGAGACTCCGGCCAGGGCCCCCGCCCGGTTGGCCCAGGGCCAGATCATGCCGAAGAGGAAGAGACCCGCCGTCGCCCCGCCCAGCATCGACAGCACCGTCATCGACGCCTGCAGCACCCCGCCCAGGTACTTGGCCAAACACGCGATACCCACCGACGCCAGCCCGATCACCAGGGCTGCAACGGCATCGCTGTCTCTGCTCACACTGATGGGGGAGGGCAGGACCGAGAAGTTTGTTGACGCGCGTTTGGCCGGCATCCGTGAGGCGATGCGCCAGATGGGCTTTCAAAAAGTCTTCCCAGATCACTGCCACCAGCGAATTGACCCCGCTCGACACCGTGCTGATGGGTCAATTCAATTGATCTCCTGTCTTTAGAGGAAGAGATGGGATGAGAGGAGACCTTAGAGTGCCGCTGTAGAGGCAAGCGAGGAAGACCCCGGGCATGCCAGGCAGGCGGCCTAGGATTTCCACCGTGAAATGAGGCAGCAGCTGCATGCCGCCAGTTATCATGCTTTGACAAGCAGTAAGAGAAGCAGTAAGAGTACCTGGTCGCGGGTGGAGACCTGTTTGGAGTTGAGAGGGTCGCACTGGTAGTAAAAGGCGTACCTAAAATGTCCCCCTTTTCTCTATCAGAGTTAGACATGGGTGAAGCAGTGTGATGACATGACGAGGCCGCAGATGCAGACGAGGGGGAAGAGCGTGAGCATGCCGGGGATTACCAGCATGAGAGACCTGTCCAATTCACGAAGTCAGGGTGGGAGGATTGGAGGCAGAGGGACCATTGAGCTCGTTTGAGGGAGGAGAGGGATGTGTAGCGCTGAACGGCGGTCTGATTAGTGCCGTAGACACTCATCCATCCCAGCGCCGTGCCGAAGAGGACGCACCAGAAGTTCAGGTACACGAAGGGATCAGGGTTCCAGCTCAAGGGATAAGCTGAATGAGTGGAGGAGGATTGAAGGAAGAGAAACTTGGTGATGATTCGTCCGCCCTCCCAAGCTCGGCGCCAGACCTCCTGCACCGAGCCTACGTCCAGCACGCCCTGGATGATGATGGAGATGAAGCCGATGTACATGATCACCTCAACTTCCTTCATCTTCTCCACCAATCTATCTACTTGTAGAATCGAACCGCTTGGAAGGCATCTGTCCAGACAACTGCTTTCAAGCCACCCTGAAAGGGAATAAGTATGACATAAGCAGAAGGCAAGGAAGCGGGTGGAAGGAGGAGGCCATGGCTGTGTAGGCAGTGCAGATGAGACCGGAGACGATGATGAGCATCTCTAGGTTGATGTCCGTCACTCCATTCAAGGCCACTGCAGGGGCGTACAACACGATGCCCATGTACAAGAGCTAAAAGCAGCCAGCACATATCTTCACTGCCAAATAAAACGCAATGCTCACCGTTGAAACGAGGCAGAGAACAGAGCCGATGTAGCGGACCAGCTTTGATTCAAATCGTAGCTCCAAATACTGCCAAATATTACCGCCTTTGTCATGTGCCCTGGATGCGATGGACAAAGCTACAACCTCATAGGCGCTGGTGAGCTGGAGCTTGTAAAAAATGGGCTGGTAGACCATGGCTGCCAGAGGCAATCCTACCATTATGCCCAAAAGATACCTGTCATTTGTCGCCACCAATAATACCATCAATGTGCTTCCAGCTAAGAATCGATACCAGGCAAAATTGGTACCCTTGACGTACATTTCTGAGGAAACGCCCAGAATGAGAATGCCGCTTTGAAAACTCACCTCAAAAGCGTGACTGAGTGAAATGATAAAAAGAGGATGTATGGGGTAGTGCCAACGAGAAGGGAGAGTGCAGTGGGGATGACGGGCATCTTTCGATCGCCGATGAGGAAGTCGGAGGTGGTGGCTTTGCCGCGGAAGGCATAGAAGACGCCGATGAGCAGGGACACGAGCAGCGTAGCCCCGAAGACGGCGTAGTCCAGCCAATGGAAGCGCGCCAAGTTGGACAGACTCATCCTCCACCTTTGCCTCCTCCGCTCACACTCCTATGACCAATGGAAGTCGTCAAAAAAGCCGCCCCACCGCGCCGTTCTTATCACCTCTCCAAGCCAAGCGCTCCACACTGCCTAGACTCTGCTGTTTGTGCATTCCTTTTAACACCTTCCCACACTGCGCTTACCCACCCAATAACTCCGCTCCGCCCCAAAGACCCGCCCTCACCGCGCAGGCCTCTCTAATCCTCTCTACCCTTAACAGTCCTTCTCGAAACCCCATAAAAGCGGGGCGTAAAAAGGTGTTGCGGAGCTGGTGAGTTTGAAGCGGGCTGGAGGGGCGTGCGGGGCAGTGCGGGGTTGGCGAGGCAATGCGGGGTTGCAGAAGAGTGGCCAGTTGTAGAAGGGGCGGGCAGACTGGGCAAACTTGACTGTCCCCCAGTGTGTGCTGTCTTTGCGCTGCTGGAGGGAGTGAAGGAACCCGCACTGGTGTTTCCCGGCCAGATGGCCTGAGCACAGAGAGCACAGACATCACTGGGCCGAAGTGGACTTAGAATGGGGCAATGGAGGGGCAAGACAAAAGAGAGAGAGGGGGGCTGTTAGAGAGAGCTGTCGTGGAGGGGCAGGCTGGCAGGAGGCCTGCGCCCGCGCCCCTCCGCCCCAACGTCAGAGTAGGCCGGCGGCGGGGTCTCCAAGCCTCGCTCACCTTCACCTCCAAGCTCTTTCATCTCAATTTCTTTTCACAGAAATATTGGAGGCTTGTACTTGGATCGGCGAATGACTGCCAGGCCTTGGTGGGCTTGGGTATGGGAGGGGGTGGGAGTGCGGCAGGTGTGCTGGAGGAGGGAGAGGAGAGGACGGAGAGGTGGAGAGGGCTGGAGGTTGGTGGGTTTTCGGAGGAAGGGCTGGAGCGGGTGGAGGAGGCGAGGCTGGCGGCGGCGGCCACGCGCTGGCGTTCTCGGATGCACTGCTCTCGGAACACGTTCACCGGCTTTGGCGCCGCTCGCCTCTTCAACCACATCGCATTTGAGACAAGCAATTAAATTTTAGCGTACAAGAAAAACTGCCCGTTTATTGGTTTTGCAAACAAACTGAACGTTTTTTGGTCTTTTTTGATGCAGAATGGAAACGTATTTGTGGTATACTAAAGAGAGATTTACTCTCAGACACTGACCGAGGACCCAATTTGGATGAGGAACCTTGCGTCTGCGATGATAACAGCCGACAAGGATGGCAATGGCGATGAGGAAAACAAATATGGTGCTCAGAATAATGGCCACCAGTCGACCCTTCTTCCTCTTTGCGTCCGTATTCTTCCTAAAATCCCATCCTTACAAGCACAGCAGGGCAGTAAGTAATGGAAGCACAACTTGGCCGCAAAAGAGTCTTGAGTTGTGGATCTGGTGGTGGGGAGCGTAGTGTTGGAGGGGGCGAAGATGAAGCGGTTGAGCTTGCCGCTGTTGGCCTTGCTGATCTCCTCCGGCAGAGCCTGTCTGGGGGAGTCGGGGTCCTGTAAGTGGGGCTGGGCTGGGTTGATGTATGTGTAGGTGAGTGGAGAAACGTGGATGCGAGTGATGTTGCAGTGGTCGCCGGTGAAGGCAGGTTGGCAGACGCATTTGATTTGGCGGAAGTCGGTGTTTAGGAGGCCGGGGACGCTTGGGACGGCGTGCTCGATGGTGTACACGGCCACGCCTTTGTTGCAGGTGAACTGGCAGAACTTGCCGTAGCTGCAGCGAATGCTTGCTAAGGGGAAGGAGGGGAAAGGAGGATGAGGGGGAACCGATGGACAGGGCAGTCGCAGAGGTTCTTAGGAACGTTCCAGCGCCCGCCTCCGATGCACTGGCTGTAGAGCTGGTGCTCAATGGGGGACTCGGAGACGCTGCTCAAACGCCGCTCGCAGTTGAAGCCTGCCCAATGTCGCTGGCATGCGCAGTGACTGCAAACCATAGGACAACATACTTCACAAACCTGCCTCATCAACTCCTATAGAAGCAGACATCGATGCTTAAGGGGCATAGGGAAATAAACGTCTTAGCTTCCTCTTGATTAGCCATCTGATACAGTTTTTTGCAGTCAAGCAACGTCTTAATGAGTGGTTAAATATAAATCTGAGGTTTTTAATTTGAGTTTTTTAAATGTGAGTTTCTTTAAATGGCAATTTTTCAGTTATGACAACAAGCAACAAATAGTTTTGCCGTAAATTCGACTCAAAACGTCAGCTAAAAAAAGGGTAGAAAATGATACAATTTAAATGAAATTTTATAAAATCAAACGTATTCTTTGAATAAATTATAAATTAATGTCGTAATCAACCGAATCCCATAAAAATGTAAGCTTGCCTGGCAAAGACAGAATTGAACCTAAAATAGTAGCGAATGCCAGCGTAGTTGTGGTCCATGAAGCGACCCATGACGGGCTTGCCGGCATGGCAGGAGAACTGACACCAGGCCCCGTACAGGTGCTCTGGGCAGTGACAGCGGTTCCACTCACTCAGCCAAACGCCCCCGTTCAGACACGCCAGCCCCTCCGCCTCCTCCCATACTCCCAGCAGCAACAACACTCCGCCCAGCACTGCCCAGGCCATGCCTCAACCTAGCATCTCCCTCCACCTCCATCTCTGCATGTCGGACGATAGGCCTGTTTCAATTCAGGATCACTAATGAGCCAGATTGACGGAAAGGGGAAAAGTAGGAGGTAAAGTTAGGTAGGTGGGTCGGGTAGGACAGGCTGATAGGACAGCCGTGGAGGGAGGCGTCTGCTGGAGAGGGGAAGACGCAAATGGAGTTGGGAGAAGGAGGAGGGGAGGGTTGGGAGAGGGGAAGGACGGGTTTGGGGCAGGCGAGTGGCTGTGTGGGAAGGAGTGCGTAGGTGTTGTTGTAAGGAGGCAAGGTCGGGCCGTTGTGCAGAAGGCAGGAGCGATGGGGCCTGCCTGCATCAGGCAGCTCTAATTCTCCTACTGCTCCTTCCTCCAGCCACTTGACCTCATTTCTTTCTTCATTTTCCATGACTCATCCAACCGTGCCCTCAGCAAGGCTTGGTCGTACAGAAATGATCAAAAAACGAAATAAGCAATTCAATTTTTGGCCATTTTCCAAATTTTGAAAATTCGCCTAAAATTGAATTTCAAGTTTTGAACTTTCCTAGGCTCCCAAAAGTCTTAGAATTGCTTAGTTTCGAAACAATATAAAAAGGGGGCCAAATTGTTTTGGGCAACTAACTTTTGACCCTTTCAATTAATCACAGAAAAGCAAAGGGGTGGTGCGAAATGTTGGTTTTGGAGAGCTGATTGTGCTCGGAGGAGTAATTACGGGCTATATAGTTACGGACTATATGCCTGGTGTTGCCGCTGATTCTTTTTCCGCCATGGAAATGATGCATTTTCTGGAGCATTTTCAGGGCAAAACGCAGGCATGACACTGCTTTGCTAACTTTTGCAGATTCAATGCCCAGTTGTTATTGGCCTGTTATTTTACAATGGCTTTATTAATTTTTCTTTAATATCAAATTGAGCTCGGGGAAACAAGTTTTTAAATGATTCCAATTTAACTACTCAATCGAATTTCACGAGACAGGACAGGATCAAAACGGGTTGGATAGGCTTGATGAGTTGCAGTATGGATAACTGAAAGCATGATGAAAGTGTAAAGGGGTGGATGCATGAGGCGTAGGGGAAGCGGCAAATTTGAGCGACTGGCGGGTGGACTGGTGGGTGACTGGTGGGGTGGCGGGCGATGGTGGATGGATAACTCTGATAGACATTTTGTCTGGGTCTGGGTTTTGTCTCCCACTAAGGTGTTTTGTCTAGGTTCCCTTCAAGCCAGCCGTCTGCCATCAACGCCTCATTCCAAGCTTCCAAGCAATCCTCGGATCTTTGGAAAACGTTCTCATCGGATTTCCTGCTTTTTGTGCATGCTCCCCTGCCCTAAGCATGCAGCTTTTTTAGGGCCTGCAGTGACACCGATAACCCTCTTTCACCCTCCTTTCTGACTTCTGTCGAGATTCTTGGCCTGCAATCCGAGCCAATACTCCTTTACTTTCCCTTGTTATTCGTTTCTAATTTCTGCATTTGCCTGCCATTCTGATCCTTCTTGACATGATTGGACTAGAGCCGTATGAAGTGCCGTTTTCCCAGCAAGACTCCCGCCTTCCCCAACCACACCCCGACTTCCTAAGCAACGTCCCCGTCCCCAGCAACCAACGCCCCAGAGTCAAGCAACACCTGAACTTCAGGCACTGCCTCTACGGCTTATCCCTACCAAAAGAAAGTTGGGCGCGCCTTACGAGCATGCTCCACCCGCCAGTCGCCAGAGACTGAAGAGACTTCGGACAGTGGTTGCCAAAGGTCTTAGTCTGAGAGGCGTGTAAGTGAATGCGGCTAAGTTGAAGGTTAGTCATAGCGGTAATGGAGGCGAAGAGGAGTTGCGGAGTTGCGGGCCTCTGCCCGGAGGGCCAGCTTTGAGCGCTGCCATCTTCCCCGCATCACGCTTCTGTCATCATACACCACCACGCCCCTCCCACCAAACCACCGCAGTACTAAGGCTGAATGAATTTTGGCATGAAAATCGGTCTTGGTGGTATCTTGAAGCTATTGAAAAGAAGTCACGAAATATTTATTATTGATTGATTTATAGTCAAGAACCTAAAATCTTGGTGTTTCAAAAATATGAACAAGAAATGCGTGATTGCAATGGAATTTCAGCGAGTGGCACTCACGGACTGTTGCGTCTGGTCACAGCCAGCCTCAGCCAGTCTTTCCCGTCTTCCAAGGCTGCAGTCCTTTTGTCCAAATCTCATTGGACCTTTCATCAGGAATCTCTGCTGAACCAGCCATGAACCATGTCACTTTTGGAGAATCGCATCAAGCCCACTAAGCAGGAGAAGCTCCACCGTGACACTTTCACTGGTCTATCAACATTTCAGCATTTTGACATAAATTAATCAGCAATTCCAGGTACCACGGAGCTATCCCGCGCACGGAGGCCATAGGGCTGCAAAGCGAAATTAGGGATTTCCTCATTCGCCTCAACCCCTTCACCGACGAGTTTATCATCACTCTACTCTGGCAGGTTCCTTCTTTTTCCTTTTCCTACTGATGGAGAACCATTTACACGAGCAGAGAAATGAAAATGAACAGAATCTAAAAACGAGAATTAATGCCCCTTATGTATCAGTGTCCGCTTCAGAGGATTTCTCATGGAATAGAATAAAATCAAAATCGGCCCAATGTTATAAAATCATGAAGAAGCAGTCAGAGCATGGAATAGTCGATTGAGAGCGAGTTTGTGGACGTGATTCTTCCACGAGACAAGGAGAACAAGCTGTGCAAGTTGAGAGGAGAGAAGTTCAAATGCTAAGCTAAGCTCATCGCTGCATTCTCCGCCTCCAAGGCCAAACAAGAGCTCATCAATTCGTTTGTTTTCCAATTTGGCACACAAAACAATTGAATAAAAACCGCTCAAATATGCAATTTGGCAGTTGGGATAAGGCTAGAAAGATACATCCGTCTTCAATGGTCCTTTTTCTATGATTTTGATAGCGGTGAAGTTGATGGTTGGGGGGGGGGGGTGAAGTAGATGGTTGGTGATGAGTGAGGAGGAGTGAGGTTGGTTGTAGGAGCGGAGGCGGGCGTAAAGTTGGCAAGAGCCTATCCGACGCCAAAAGCGCACTGAGGAGCCCAGCAGCAAGGAGCGGCTATAAAAGCTGCTGGGTCCTTTCTTAGTCCGTTCAGTCCGCTCACAGCCGCTTCCTCGATACAATCATTATCCTGGTTTTATCCATTTTATTGCGCGGCCGCAGGCCGCCTGCCGTGGAGGGCAGGGCAGTCAGAGCTCCGGAGGCCGTAGGGCATGGGTGCGGTGGCCCCGGAGCGAAGCGTAGGGGCCGTAGCACCCGTGCCCGGAGGCCGGAGGAGCTCTGGCGCCCTGCCCGGAGCGGCGGGCGGCCAAGACCCGCTTATACAGTTACCCCATTTTTCGTCCGTCTGTCCGCATATATATATATATAATATATAACTGGTACCATCGGCAAGCCAAATGTTGGTCTCTTTTCTCCAAATTTTGTAATTGCCTCGAGCAAAAAGTCAAGGAAATACATCTACTACTTGTGGAATCTGCTGCTAGGACAGTTGCATTTTGTTTTTGGCGCGCAGTTCAGTGTCTCTTTCCATGCGCGCCCAAAAACAAAATGCAGATGACGCAGCAGATTCCACAAGTAGTAGATGTATTTCCTTGACTTTTTGCTCGAGGCAATTACAAAATTTGGAGAAAAGAGACCAACATTTGGCTTGCCGATGGTACCAGTTATTTCTTCCACTTTTAATATAGTATAAAATGTATAAATAAAAATTTATTTTTTTGTAATATATGGAAAATAAATAAAAAAAATAAACTCATTAAAAAATTATAACAAACATAAAAGAATCGAAAATATATTAAGATATTAATGGATAAAAAATTTAAAAAAATAAAAAAACATAATTATTTAAAAAATATAACAAAAAGAAAAAATTCGAAAATCAAAAATACAATTCAAATTTATTGGCAAACTAACATATTTTTGTGCAATTTTCATGATTTTTGCTTAGAGCAATCGATTTTTGGGAGAAAAGAGCTCTAATTTTGACCTGCCGATGGTACCAGTTGTTTTTTCAACTTAAAGATTCCAAAATAAAAATGATTGCCTAAGAAGAATTCGAACCTCCCAGCTTCAACCAGCTGTTTAATCGCGTAGACCACTACACCACGGATGAATATGCATAGCTGCTTAACTGAAGACTTATGAATAAAAGTCAATACATGAGGCCCAAGGACCCGGGGGGGGTGAGTGGGGGAAGAAATGAATACCTACTATCGTCCATTGAATAGATGCGGAGAAGAAGAAGGAGGAGGAGGAGGAGGAGGAGGAGGAGTTCGGACAAATGGTTTTTTACAAAATTTACTACAATTCTGCAACTTTTCAGCGATTTCTCGCAAGTTTTTGTCATTTCGATGATGCTCTTTCTAATGCAAAAAGAATCAGAAGGATTGGACGTTTCTGTGAAGCATAAAATCCTTATCAATTTTAAGATCTAGCAATAACCCCGAAAACGTACACCTAGGTCGAAAAGAGGGGCTTTGCGCTGACACTCCGCTTAAGCTCCGTTCGCGCCAGCCCAATATATGTGTGGTACCGCCGCCCGTACTCCTCGGTTTTTCAATGAAATTGGCTGATTTTTTGCATGAAGGTCCGTCTGGGTGGTGGCTCGGGACGTTTTTGTGGGATCGGCGCCATTTTGATTTCTTCCAGAATTATGGCCAAAAAACTATAAAAATTGGGTCTTTGAAATTCGAAATTTTTTCGAAAAAGTGCATATTACTTTTATTAATTATTTATTAACGTTTAAAATACTATTTATAATTTTAAAGCCTCAGAAACCTAAAAAAGACTTTTACCAAGGTACCATTCCGTTACCTTACCGTAGTGCGACGACATGTCTTTGGTATTCAAAACCTTTAGCGACCTCCACTCCTTCACGTGCTCCCACGCTATCATTCCATTCCCCCCCCTTCCTCGTCTCTCGCTACCCGCTGTACTGCCACCCCCTCCCTCCGACGCCGCCATCTTGTCTGTGTGCACTGCCCATTCCCCTTCTTAAGGCCTCCATTTCACCATCCTCTATCAGTCTAGTACCCAGCTTCGGCTTCTCAGATTCGCATAAACTTCAACGTCTCCTTCCTCAAACCACAGTCCAGCATCACGGCCTCCGGGCAGTTGGCGAGCGCGACGAGTGCGGTGCCCTTGCCAGGG